>WBZZ01003641.1:0-17500 GCA_019918135.1 Paulinella micropora
CATCATCGTCACCACCACCATCACCACCATCATCAGCATGATTATCACCATCAGCATTCATCACCATCATCAAAATCAATCGTTATCACCGTCAGTAAAATAATCCCCATAATTGTCATCATCTACAACAACAGAATCATCATCATAATCAGCAATAGCAGCAACAACAGCAAAAACGACGACGAAGACGAGAACGACCGTCACCAGTCATATGGGTTCAACAACGACGAAGACGAGAACGACCGTCACCAATCATATGGGTTCAACAACAACAATAAGAACAACAACACAAACTAAAGGCAACAACCATCAAACTTGACAGGCGTTCAGTAACAACAACAACCACAACCACAAAGGCGACGTCGACGGCAACAATGACGATCAACAATTATATGCGTTCAGCAACAACAGCAGCAGCAACAACAACATGGACAATACAACAGAGCAGCAGCAGCAACAAACAGCAACGACAACAGCGACAGCAACAACAACAACGACGACGACAACGTGATCAACCTTGTAAGCGTTCAAGAAGAAAAAGAAGAAAACAAAAAGAAAGACGAAAAAAGGAAGAAATAGGAAAGAAGAAAAAAGATGAAGAGTCACAAGTCAACCTTGCTAGCACAGTTGGACATTGGCACCATGTCTAGTATAGGGATTTCACAAATTCCGCACATCACATCATACCCGTAGGGTACGAATTTCAGAAGTTCTCAACACGGTATAATCAATGCGCAAATTCAAAGCCTAATATTTATCCGATTTTTTTTTAAATCTTTTTTCACCCCAGATTTTGTGCTAGACAAATTGCGGCCAGAGCGACGGGACAACCCGCTAAACTTCCTCTCTTCCTGACTTTTTTTTTGCCAGACGCCAGGGGATATGATGGAAATGTCAAACTGCGAATTTTAGGCGTTCAACGGGAAAATATTTATCAACGGAGTAGCAGTGTGCCTTTGCCCTTCGATAGCCGGCGGTACGCCGGGTTGCGGTCCTGGTACGTAGAAGAAATCTCAGTTCTTGAATACAATGAAGAATGACTTCAAGCGCTTCGTTCGCAGCCAACCCGTGTGTGCAAACACCTGTGTCAGGGCTTGTTCGAAAGCTCATGATGAGAGCTTTCAAACGGGCTACGACATATTAAGTTACAACAAGCAGCTTTGGCTGAAAACGAAGCGCCGGAAACCATTGCTGATTGTGCTTAAGAACTACCAACCTCTTGGACAATCAACGAGTAAGACGGGAAGGTGAAAAATTTGGGACGGTATTTGCGGCAAATTTCGGAAAATTCCACACTCTAGCCTACCATCTTATTTTTGGCTTTTGACGAGTCATGGCACTTGTCAGAGACACAGAAGCTTGAGAAGTTCTTAGTTCTTGACTACCACGAACAATTACTTCTGCGCTTCTTTCTCAGCCCGACCTTGCGTCCACCTGCGCCATGGCTCATCAGGAAGCTCTCATCAAAAGCGTTGACATGAGCTAACTGCACAAAACATCAACAAGCTGGATTGGTTGAGAACGAAGCAATGGAAGCATTTCACTTTAGAATTAAGAACTTGTGGAAAAATTGGGTGAGGAAGCTCTGAAAGTCACTACTTAAAAAACTTAAGGACCTCTCAAGCAAATTCACGGGAAACATAGATAGGTATATAGATAGATATACATATATACATAGATAGACAGACAGATAAACAGAAAGATGGAGGATAAATAGATTTTATAGGCAGAATAGATAGACAGATACTAAATGGATAGATGTGAAGATGTCTGCTGAGTTTCAATGCCGATGTGCGCACCCCGACAGCTCCGCCATCATAATAACTTCCAGCCTCATGGGTACAAGAAACAGTTGCGTCAAGCGCTTCTTTCTTAGCCAAGTCTGTTAATGCTTGTGCAGTTCGTTTGCAAACTCTTATGACAACTTTCTAATGAGTCACGGTACAGGTTCGGGACGCAAGCGTGGACTGAGAACGAAACGCCTGAGTCATTGGGTACTTGAGAACTAAGCACTTCTGGTGTGTAGGAAATACCTCAGAGCAGGCGTATGCTGATGGAACATTTGCCATGGGGTGCTCAGGATCGTGTCCCATGGCTTGTACCCCCCCCCCCCTCCCCCCTCGACATATCTCTCTACAAATATATACATATACATACATACATATCCTCTTCTCCTTGTGTGCTTCTACTTCTGCTGTCGTTCTGCTCTCTTCTCTTATTCTCCCCCCTGCTCCTGCGCGTGATCCTCCTGTGCATTCTCCTGCCCCTCCTCCTATTGCTGCTGCTCTCCTGCCGCTCCTCCTGCCTCCTCCTTTTCTTCCTCCCCTTCTTCTTTCTTTCTGTCTGTCTGTGCGTCCGTCTCTGTCTGTCCTTACTTCCTTCCTCCCTTCATTCATTCCTTCTTCCATCCTTCTTCCATCCTTCTTCCCTCCTTCCTTCTCCGTCCTTCTCCTTCCTTCTTTCCTTTCTTTTCTTTTTCTTTTTTCCTTTTCTTTCTTTTCTTTCTGCCTTTTCTCTCTTCCTTTTCTTTTTCTTCCTTTTTTTCCTTTTCTTCCTTTCCTTTCCTCCTTTCCTTTTCTTTCTTCCCTTCTTTTCTTTTTCTTCCTTCCTTCCTTTTCTTTCTTCCTTCCTTTTCTTTCTTCTTTTTCTTTCGTCTCTCCTTCCTGTCTATCTTCATTGCAAGAAATTGTCCATACCCTAAGTACCATGTTGGCATCTTTTCTGTCGCAGGTGGCACGTGTCCTAGTATTACCAACGGGAAGGGGCCATGCAATGATGACTGTGCATGTAAAGCTCTTGCAACCATCTGCCCCAACTGCACCCTCACGGTTGATTCCATTCCTGCCTGCCCGCCTTCCTTTCCACCCTCATTCCACCCCCTCTCTTTGTTTACTGTTTGCTTGTTTGTCTGATTATTTGTTTCATGCCTTTCCTTTCTTCCTTCTGCTTCTGTCGTTTCTGTTTCATTTCTTCCTTTTTAACTGTTCCTTCCCCCCCCCCCCACCCCCCCCCCGCCTCGCATTTGCTTTTGTCTTGCTTTTAGTCTTTGTTTACTGTTTGCTTGTTTGTCTGATTATTTGTTTCATGCCTTTCCTTTCTTCCTTCTGCTTCTGTCGTTTCTGTTTCATTTCTTCCTTTTTAACTGTTCCTTCCCCCCCCCCCACCCCCCCCCCCGCCTCGCATTTGCTTTTGTCTTGCTTTTAGTCACTGATAGTTAATTAATTTGCTTGTTGATGCTTTTGCTAGGTTCCACCTACCTTTAACTATACGGGACCTTGTCAATACCCAGGGGTAAAATATGTCAAGCACCAAATAAAGCGAGATGTATACATATGTACATAGGTAGATATATAGATAGTTAGATAGAATGGCAGAAATATTATCGATAGGTAGTAGATACACGCGAGAAAAGAGAGAAACTCACACACACAAACACACAGAATGAGAGGTAATAATAATGATAATAATAATAATAATAATAATAATAATAATAGTGCTTCTCTGTCAATGGCTGATGCATTTCTGCACATGCGCCTCCATCGTCTCACCCGTGAGGGGAGTACGAAGAATTGACGATAAGCTCTAATGACACCCCCGCAAGGGCAGTTCCAACACTTCCAGACGGGCCGGTATGTTCAATGAAAATACTGGTCCAGATGGATCGGTATGTTCAATGAAAATACTGGTGGCACCGACGGGAATCGAACTGGCGACAGGGCCCAGATGGTAGAACTTGACCACTGGGCTATCACGGTGTCCAATAATAATAATAATAATAATAATAATAATAATAATAATAATAATAATAATAGTGTATCTCCTGCCAATTGCTGAGCCAAAAGGCCATGTGCATCCAGTCCTCCATTCCATAAGGAAAGTCTCCACACCAATCGGTGGAATAAAGGAAGTGACGGCATAGAACATTACTCTAGGAGCTTTATACCAATCAGCCCATGGAAAGGACCGATGGCCTATGTACTCCCTAAATAATAATAATAATAATAATAATAATAATATATCTGAGGCGACTGATGCAGCTAATGGCATATCCTCAACGGACAGAAGCCTCCAATACCCTTGTTCGAGGTCCTCCACCCCCCCGTGTCAGTCTCTCGCCTGATGATCGGGGCCACCGATGGAGCTCCTGAGGGCAAGACTGCACTAAGCCGAGGTTATTCCGCAGTCCCAGCAACCTCTTGCAAGACGTCACCGAATGTGCAAGTGCATACACCAAGCGCGGTTGCTAGAGCTGCCTCGAAACCCCACCCATAACAATCTGGTGTCTGCTGGGTCCTGGGCTATCAACCAGCATATGCGGAGTTTAAGATCTTTTACGCGCGCAACGACCCTCCTCCCCAGCATCTACCACCAAAGGGTTATGAGTTGGCGTCACAGTTTAACGCCTTGAGGCCATTGGGCTGTAATAATAATAATAGTAATGATAATAATGATAATAATGATAATAATGATAATAATAATAATAATAATAATAATGAATAGGGACAATAACCACAAACAAGGAACAGAGAGTCTATCATTAGGGTTCAAGGAGGGGCAGAAGAATAAGAAGGGGGGGGGGCGGAAGAATTTTGCTGTCTTTGCGAATATTTGATATGCGCGTGAAGTGGTGTGTGCGTGTGTGTGTTGTTGAGGGGGGGGGGGGTCAGTATCTAATATCAATACCTTTATGTTTTCATTTTTTTTTCATTCCAGTAATTTTTCTATTATTTCGGGAGTCTGTCAGTACGTGCATACCCATGCACTTGTGGTACAAACACACACAGACACAAGCACGCACTTGTTAACACGTACATAGTACATATATGTATGTATATATATAATATATATAATATACATATATGTATATATTATATGTATATATAAATATATATATATATATATATATGTTCTCTACATTTTTGCAATTGTGTGTGTGTGTTTTTTTTTGTATTGCTCAGGATACACCTCCTTGCGATGGAGATAACAGTGGAGGAGAAACTGGTACGAGAAAGAAAGAGTTGAGAAGGAGGATGAAGAGAATCAATGAATTTGGCGTTCAGGACACTCACCTAATATAAATATTTGCACGAATTCCCAAAAAACCACATCAACACCAGTAACGAGTCTGGGGCTAGGCAGCCTGTAAGTATGAGCTCCCTACTCCTGGTTGCCACAAACCATGATTTATTGTTGCCTGACATCGATTGCCCCCCCCCCCGGGGGGGGGTACATAATTTTCATTTTCCCTCACACCCCCGCCCACCCCTCTCAACGCCTTTCAACGATAATACATTCTTCATTTTATTTAAAGAACTATGAACTTGTCATGTATATATTTGGTATGCAGGTATAGTCATGCTGACCGTCCCTCAAGGGCCGGCTCTGAAACTCGAAGCAATGACTTCAAGCGCTTCGTTTGCAGCCTATTCTTGTGTCCAAAACCTGTGTCGAGGCTCATTAGAAGGCTCTTGATGAGAGCTTTCAAATGATCTACTGCACAAGTCACATTTAGGATTGCCTGAGATCGAAGCGCTAGAAGTGATTTTTCGTTGTACTTATGAACTGACAGTGAGAAACTGTCATGTTTTTTGCGTATGCAGGTAAGGTCGTTCTGCAATATCCTCAAGGGGGGCTTCTGACGTTCGAAGCGGGAGTGATGATGTATGCTCCTCTTTCTTTCATCTCTCTCTTTTCTTTCTTTTCTTCTCTTTCTCTCTTTTTCTCTTGTCTTTTCTTTTCTTCTCTTTTTTCTTTTCTTCTCTTTTTTCTTTTCTTCTCTTTTTTCTTTTCTCTTTCTTCTTTTCTTGTTTTTCTCTTTTCTTTCCTTCCTTTATGTTCTTTTCTTTTCTTTTTAGTTTCTTTGTTTCTTTCGTTCTTTCTCTCTTTCGAAAAAAAGGAAAGAAGGGAAAAAAGGAAGAAAAGGAAGAAAGGCAAAGAAAGGAAAGAAGAAAAGGGAAAGAAAGGAAGAAAAGGGAAAGAAAGGAAGAAAAGGAAGAAAGAAAGAAAAGGAAGCAAGCAAGAAAAAGAAAGCAAGAAAGAAGGAAAGAAATAGATAGATAGATAGATACACACGTACATAGATAATTCTTTTCTTTCTTGCTTTCTTTTCCTCTTGTTCTTTCTTTCTTCCTTCCCTTTCTTTCTGTTTCTTCGTTTTACTTTTTACTTTCTTACTTTCTTGCTTACCTTTCTCTCCTTTTTTTCTTTCCTTCTTTCCTTTGTTTTGGGCCTCTCTTTCTTTTCTTTTCTCTTCTTTTCTTTTCTTTTCTTTTTTCTTTTCTCTTCTCTTCTCTTTCCTTTCCTTTCCTTTCCTTTCTTTCCTTTCCTTAAACTTTTTTCTTTTCTTTCCTTTCCCGTCCTTTCCTTTCTTTTCCTTTCTTTTCTTTTCCTTTCTTTTCTTCTCTTTTCTTCTCTTTTCTCTGGAGGCTCATGTCCGGAAACGGATCGTGCCATCAGCTGCATCAGTATGCATTAGAGGAAGTATATCTTTCTTCTCGGAGTGTTGACTGTGATATATTTGAGGGTAACACCTGATGATAAAAACTTAGTCACGCTTGTTTATCAGAGCTCCAGCCCAATGGCCTTACGGCGTTAAACTGTGATGCCAACTCAAAACCATTTGGTGGATGATGCTGGGGAGGAGGGTCGTTGGGCGCCTGTTGAAGATCTTAAACTCCGCTATGCCGGTTGATAGCCCGTGGACCCAGCGGATACCAAATTGTTATGGGTGGGGTTTTGAGGTAGTTCTAGCAACCATGCTTGGTGTACGCACTTGCACATGCGGCAACGTTTGGCAAGAGGTTGTTGGGACTGCGGAATAACCTCGGCTTAGTTTAGTCTTGCCCTCAGGAGCTCCATCGCTATCGGTGGCCCCTATAATCAGTCGAGAGACTGACAAGGTGGGATGGAGCACCTCGAACAAGGGCATGGAGGCTCATGTCCTAAAACGGATCGTGCCATCAGCTGCATCAGTATGCCTTAGAGGAAGTATATTATTATCATTATTATTATTGTTATTATTATCATCATTATTATTATTATTTATCATTATTATTAGTATTAATATTAATATTAGTATTAGTAGTAGTAGTATTAGTATTAGTAGTAGTATTAGTATTAGTAGTATTAGTATTAGTATTAGTATCATTAATAATAATAATAATAATAATAATAATAATAATAATAATAATGATAATGATAATAATAATAATAATAATAATAGTAATAATAGTAATAATAGTAATAATAATAATAGTAATAATAATAGTAATAATAATAGTAATAATAGTAGTAGTAGTAGTAGTAGTAATAATAATAATAATAATAATAATAATAATAATAATAATAATAATAATAATAATAAAAGTGCTTCTCAGTCGATGGCGAATGCATTTCTGCACATGTGCCTCCATCGTCTCACCCGCGAGGGGAGTACGAAGATTTGACGATAGGCTCTACTGACACCCCCGCAAGGCAGCTCCAAGCCTTCCAGACAGACCAATACTTTCAAAGAAAATATCCTTTGAAAATACTGGCACCGACGGGAATCGAACTGGCGACAGGTCCCAGATGGTAGACCTTAACCACTGGGCTATCGCGGTGCCACTAATAATAATAATAATAATAATAATAATAATAATAATAATAATAATAATAATAATAATAATAGTAATAATAATAGTAATAATAGTGCTTCTCTGTCAATGGCTGATGCATTTCTGCACATGCGCCTCCATCGTCTCACCCGTGAGGGGAGTACGAAGAATTGACGATAGGCTCTAATGACACCCCCGCAAGGGCAGTTCCGACACTTCCAGACGGGCCGGTATGTTCAATGAAAATACTGGTCCAGAAATAGACCGGTATGTTCAATGAAAATACTGGTGGCACCGACGGGAATCGAACTGGCGACAGGGCCCAGATGGTAAATAGTAATAATAATAATAATAATAATAATAATAATAATAATAATAATAATAATAATAATAATAGTGCTTCTCTGTCAATGGCTGATGCAAATCTGCACATGCGCCTCCATCGTCTCACCCGTGAGGGGAGTACGAAGAATTGACGATAGGCTCTAATGACACCCCCGCACGGGCAGTTCCAACACTTCCAGACGGACCGGTATGTTCAATGAAAATACTGGTGGCACCGACGGGAATCGAACTGGCGACAGGGCCCAGATGGAATAATAATAATAATAATAATAATAATAATAGTGCTTCTCTGTCAATGGCTGATGCATTTCTGCACATGCGCCTCCATCGTCTCACCCGTGAGGGGAGTACGAAGAATTGACGATAGGCTGTAATGACACCCCCGCAAGGGCAGTTCCAACACTTCCAGACGGACCGGTATGTTCAATGAAAATACTGGTCCAGACGGACCGGTATGTTCAATGAAAATACTGGTGGCACCGACGGGAATCGAACTGGCGACAGGGCCCAGATGGTAGAACTTGACCACTGGGCTATCACGGTGTCAATAATAATAATAATAATAATAATAATAATAATAATAATAATAATAGTAATAATAATAATTGGTTGAGACATCTGCACCCCAACCCCCCCCCCCCCTTTTTTTTTCTGAGCGCGAAGTCAATAATAATAATAATAATAATAATAATAATAATAATAATAATAATAATAATAATAACAGTAATAATAACAGTAATAATAATAGTAATAATAATAATAATAATAATAATAGTAATAGTAATAATAATAATAATAATAATAATAATAATAATAATAATAATAGTGTATCTCCTGCCAATTGCTGAGCCAAAAGGCCATGTGCATCCAGTCCTCCATTCCATAAGGAAAGTCTCCACACCGAATAAAGGAAGTGACGGCATAGAACATTACTCTAGGAGCTTTATACCAATCAGCCCATGGAAAGGACCGATGGCCTGTGTAATCCCTAAATAATAATAATAATAATAATAATAATAATAATAATAGTTGGTTGAGACGTCTGCCCCCCCCCCCCCCCCCCTTTTTTTTCCCCGAGCGAAGCGGGGTGTGTGTGTGTGCGAAGTCAATAATAATAATAATAGTAATAGTAGTGGTAATAATAATAATAATAATAATAATAATAATAATAATAATAATAATAATAATATTTGGTTGAGCCCCCCCCCCTTTTTTTTTCTGAGCGAAGCGGGGCGCGGGGGGGGGGGGGGGGGGGGGTGCGCGAAGTCAAACTATCCTTTCAGATGTTGGCGCAGCCCCTAGTTATTATTGTTATTATTCCATCTAGTATTGTTTTATTCCATGCAAGGTACCCGACACGCCAAGCGGGTAGCTATTCGGGGATGGTTTGAGTCACTCTTCCCTCCCAACATTCACAAAAGGCGCATGGCTCTCGGGCTCAGTCATGACAGATCAATACACATAGTATTATTATCATCATCATTATTATTATTAGTATTATTATTATTATCATTATTATTATTATTATTATTATTATTATTATTATTAGGGAGTACATAGGCCATCGGTCCCTTTCCATGGGCTGATTGGTATAAAGCTCCTAGAGAAATGTTCTATGCCATCACTTCCTTTATTCCACCGATTGGTGTGGATACTTTCCTTATGGAATGGAGGACTGGATGCACATGGCCTTTTGGCTCAGCAAATGGCAGACGATACATACATATTATTATTATTATTATTATTACTATTATTATTATTATTATTACTATTATTATTAAATCTGCCTTGGAGTGTTGACTGTGACATATTTGAGGGAAATCCCGATGAAAAAACCTAGTCACACTTGCTAAACAGAGTTCCAGCCCAATGGCCTCAAGGCGTTAAACTGTGACGCCAACTCATAACCCTTTGGTGGTAGATGCTGGGGAGGAGGGTCGTTGCGCGCGTAAAAGATCTTAAACTCCGCATATGCTGGTTGATAGCCCAGGACCCAGCAGACACCAGATTGTTATGGGTGGGGTTTCGAGGCAGCTCTAGCAACCGCGCTTGGTGTATGCACTTGCACATTCGGTGACGTCTTGCAAGAGGTTGCTGGGACTGCGGAATAACCTCGGCTTAGTGCAGTCTTGCCCTCAGGAGCTCCATCGGTGGCCCCGATCATCAGGCGAGAGACTGACACGGGGTGGTGGAGGACCTCGAACAATTGGAGGCTTATGTCCGTTGAGGATATGCCATTAGCTGCATCAGTACGCCTCAGATATTGTACTATTATTATTATTATTATTATCATTATTATTTGGACACCGTGATAGCCCAGTGGTCAAGTTCTACCATCTGGGCCCTGTCGCCAGTTCGATTCCCGTCGGTGCCACCAGTATTTTCATTGAACATACCGCTCCGTCTGGACCAGTATTTTCATTGAACATACCGGTCCGTCTGGAAGTGTTGGAACTGCCCTTGCGGGGGTGTCATTAGAGCCTATCGTCAATTCTTCGTACTCCCCTCACGGGTGAGACGATGGAGGCGCATGTGCAGAAATGCATCAGCCATTGACAGAGAAGCACTATTATTATTATTATTATTATTATTATTATTATTATTATTATTATTATTATTATCATCTAATGGACACCGTGATAGCCCAGTGGTCAAGTTCTACCATCTGGGCCCTGTCGCCAGTTCGATTCCCGTCGGTGCCACCAGTATTTTCATTGAACATATCGGTCCGTCTGGAAATGTTGGAACTGCCCGTGCGGGGGTGTCATTAGAGCCTATCGTCAATTCTTCGTACTCCCCTCACGGGTGAGACGATGGAGGCGCATCTGCAGATTTGCATCAGCCATTGACAGAGAAGCACTATAATTATCATCCTTTTTTTCGTTCTTGTAAATGTCTTTCTCCTCGTCCATGTCTTCTTGTTCCGTTCCATTTGTTTACAGTTTCAACAACAACGGAAGCAAACTTTTGCAAAGGGAGACTGCGAATTTTAACTTTTCCGTTGGTAACGCATTCTACTACCCACCTGGTGGCTCGCGCATGGTAAGTTCTTACTTCTTAAGTACAATGGCAATGACTTCTCGCCCTTCGTTCTCAGCCAGTGCTGCTTGTAAGAACACAGAACAATGACTTCCCGCCTTCGTTCTCAGCCGAGCTGCTTGTTGTGGCATGTGTACTAGCTCATTTGAAAGCTCTCATCCGATTAGAGCTTTCCATTGAGCAGCACAGATTGTTTTGACACAAAATTAAGTGAGAACGAAGCGTTTGAAGTCATTGCTCCTTAAAAACTAGGAACTTCTTATGTAAGAAATCATAAAATAAAGAACAAGAAAATAAAAACTACTACTACTACTACTACTACTACTACTAACTACTAACTACTAACTACTAACTAACTACCTACTAACTACTAACTACTAACTACTAACTAACTACCAACTACTAACTAACTACCAACTACTAACTAACTACTAACTAACTACTAACTACTAACTACTACTAACTACTAACTACTGCTAACTACTAGTAACTACTACTAACTATACTACTAACTACTGACTACTACTAACTACTACTACTACTAACTACTACTAACTACTAACTACTACTAACTACTACTAACTACTAACTACTACTAAGTACTAAGTAGTAGTAGTACCACTACCATCACTACTACTACCACCACTACTACTACCACCACTACCACCACTACTACTTCTACCACTACTGCTACCACCACTAGTACTACCACTACCACTTCTACTACGACTACTACTTCTACTACTACCACTACTACTACTACTACTAAGTAGTATTAGCCACTACCACTACCACTACTACTACCACTACTACTACTACCACCACTACTAAGTAGTAGTAGTACCACTACCACCACTACTACTACCACTACTACCACCACTACTACTAAGTAGTAGTAACTTAGTAGTAGTACCACTACCACTACTACCACCACTACTACTACCACCACTACTACTACCACCACTACTACCACCACTACTACTACCACCACTACTACTACCACCACTACTACTACCACCACTACTACTACCACCACTACTACTACCACCACTACCACCACTACTACCACCACTACTACCACTACTACTACCACTACTACTACCACTACTACCACTACTACTACCACTACTACCACTACTACCACTACTACTACCACTACCACTAATACTACTACCACTAATACTACTATCACTAATACTACTACCACTAATACTACTACCACTACTACTGCCAATACTACTACTAATAACAACAATACTAATGACAACAATACTAATAATAACAATACTACTAACAACAATACTAAAACAATACTAATAACAACAATAATAATAACAATACTAATAACAACACAATACTAATAACAACAATAATAATAATAATACTAATAACAACAATACTACTACTACTACTACTACTACTACTACTAATAATAATAATAATAATAATGATAATGATAATGATACGATATGAAGTATAAATAGTAAATACGTATATTTCTTACAAACATATCATATAATATATATTTACATACATTTATGTAAATGAGAAGTTCTTAAGTACAATAAACAATGTCTTCCAGCCCTTCTTTCTCAAGCCATTTCTGCTTGTTGTGGCTTGTACAGTAGCTCATTTCACAGCTTTCATTTAGAGCTTCTACTCAGCCGTATTACAGGTTTTGGACACAAAGATTACTTGAGATCCAAGTGTTGAAGCTATTGCTCGTTGCACTTAAGCATCAGCAATATACGTGTGTGTGTGTGTGTGTGCGTGTGTGCGTATTGCGGGCGGTGCCGGGGGTTGTATTTCCAGGATCGGCGGCGGCTGGTATACATGATGTGTTTGCGTGTCTGTGTGTGTGTGTGTCTGTCTGTCTGTCTGTCTCTCTCTCTCTCTCTCTCTCTCTCTCTGTATGTGTATGTTGTAGGCTGTATTCCCAGGATCGGTGGCGGCTGGTTTTCATGATATTTGTGTGTGTTTGTAAGTCCATGCGTGCGTGTTGCAGATGGTGCCGGGGGTTGTACTGCCAGGATCGGCGGCGGCTGGTATACATGATGTGCGTGTGTGTTGCAAGGTGTATTTCCACGATCGGTGGCGGTTGGTATGCACTACGCGTGTGTCTGTGTGTCAAGCAGACGACGCGGGTGTATTTCCAGGATCGGTGGCTGTTGGTATGTGTGGTGTGTGTGTCTGTGTCTCTACGTGTGGCAGATGGTGCCAGGGAGTTCGTTCCCAGGATCGGTGGCGGCTGCATCCGTGCGCTCCAACAAAGCTGAGTCTCTCTCTCTCTCTCTCTCTCTCTCTCTCTCTCTCTCTCTCTCTCTTTCTTTTTTTTTTTTTTTTTTTTTTTTTTTTTTTTTTTTTTTTTCTCTTTCTCTCATACTACTACTACTACTACTACTACTACTACTACCAATAATAATAATAATAATAATAATAATAATAATAATAGTGCTTCTCTGTCAATGGCTGATGCATTTCTGCACATGCGCCTCCATCAATAATAATAATAATAATAATAATAATAATAATAGTAATAGTGCTTCTCTGTCAATGGCTGATGCAAATCTGCACATGCGCCTCCATCGTCTCACCCGTGAGGGGAGTACGAAGAATTGACGATAGGCTCTAATGACACCCCCGCAAGGGCAGTTCCAACACTTCCAGACGGACCGGTATGTTCAATGAAAATACTGGTGGCACCGACGGGAATCGAACTGGCGACAGGGCCCAGATGGTAGAACTTGACCACTGGGCTATCACGGTGTCCATAATAATAATAATAATAATAATAATAATAATAATAATAATAATAATAATACTATATCTGAGGCGTACTGATGCAGCTAATGGCATATCCTCAACGGACATAAGCCTCCAATACCCTTGTTCGAGGTCCTCCACCCCCCCGTGTCAGTCTCTCGCCTGATGATCGGGGCCTCCGATGGAGCTCCTGAGGGTAAGACTGCACTAAGCCGAGGTTATTCCGCAGTCCCAGCAACCTCTTGCAAGACGTCACCGAATGTGCAAGTGCATACACCAAGCGCGGTTGCTAGAGCTGCCTCGAAACCCCACCCATAACAATCTGGTGTCTGCTGGGTCCTGGGCTATCAACCAGCATATGCGGAGTTTAAGATCTTTTACGCGCGCAACGACCCTCCTCCCCAGCATCTACCACCAAAGGGTTATGAGTTGGCGTCACAGTTTAACGCCTTGAGGCCATTGGGCTGGAACTCTGTTTAGCAAGTGTGACTAGGTTTTTTCATCGGGATTTCCCTCAAATATGTCACAGTCAACACTCCAAGGCAGATTTACTATATCTGAGGCGTACTAATGCAGCTAATGGCATATCCTCAACGGACATAAGCCTCCAATACCCTTGTTCGAGGTCCTCCACCCCCCCGTGTCAGTCTCTCGCCTGATGATCGGGGCCACCGATGGAGCTCCTGAGGGCAAGACTGCACTAAGCCGAGGTTATTCCGCAGTCCCAGCAACCTCTTGCAAGACGTAATAATAATAATAATAATAATAATAATAATAATAATAATAATATAATAATAATAAATAATAGTGCTTCTCTGTCAATGGCTGATGCAATTCTGCACATGCGCCTCCATCGTCTCACCCGTGAGGGGAGTACGAAGAATTGACGATAGGCTCTAATGACACCCCCGCAAGGGCAGTTCCAAAACTTCCAGACGGACCGGTATGTTCAATGAAAATACTGGTGGCACCGACGGGAATCGAACTGGCGACAGGGCCCAGATGGTAGAACTTGACCACTGGGCTATCACGGTGTCCAATAATAATAATAATAATAATAATAATAATAGACGCATCATTCAAATTTCCTTGATCCTGTCGGACATGTGCCTCCATTGGTAACACGGAATCCGATAACGACGCTCCGCTCTAAAGATTCGAATGAAAATAATAATAATAATGAAAAAAAAAATAGTAGTGCTTCTCTGTCTGATCCATTTCTGGACATGCGCCTCCATCGTCTCACCCGTAAGTGGTTCCAGACTACTTCCAAAGGAAACATACTTTGAAAATACTGGCACCAACGGGAATCGAACTGGCGATAGGTTCCAGATGGTATTGAACATGACCACTGGGCTATCGCGGTGCGTATAATAATAATAATACTAATACTAATAGTGCTTCTCTGTCAATGGCTGATGCATTTCTGCACATGCGCCTCCATCGTCTCACCCGTGAGGGGAGTACGAAGAATTGACGATAAGCTCTAATGACACCCCCGCAAGGGCAGTTCCAACACTTCCAGACGGGCCGGTATGTTCAATGAAAATACTGGTCCAGAAATAGACCGGTATGTTCAATGAAAATACTGGTGGCACCGACGGGAATCGAACTGGCGACAGGGCCCAGATGGTAGAACTTGACCACTGGGCTATCACGGTGTCCAATAATACTAATACTAATAATAATAATAATAATAATAATAATAATAATAATAATAATAATAGTGCTTCTCTGTCAATGGCTGATGCAAATCTGCACATGCGCCTCCATCGTCTCACCCGTGAGGGGAGTACGAAGAATTGACGATAGGCTCTAATGACACCCCCGCAAGGGCAGTTCCAACACTTCCAGACGGACCGGTATGTTCAATGAAAATACTGGTGGCACCGACGGGAATCGAACTGGCGACAGGGCCCAGATGGTAGAACTTGACCACTGGGCTATCACGGTGTCCATATAATAAATAATAATAATAATAATAATAATAATAATAATAGTGCTTCTCTGTCAATGGCTGATGCAAATCTGCACATGCGCCTCCATCGTCTCACCCGTGAGGGGAGTACGAAGAATTGACGATAGGCTCTAATGACACCCCCGCACGGGCAGTTCCAACACTTCCAGACGGACCGGTATGTTCAATGAAAATACTGGTGGCACCGACGGGAATCGAAATAATAATAATAATAATAATAATAATAATAATAATAATAATAATAATAATAATAATAATAATAATAATAATAATGATAATAATAATAATAATAAATAAATAAATAAATAAATAAATAAATAAATAAAATATAAGAATAGTGCTTCTCTGTCAATGGCTGATGCAAATCTGCACATGCACCTCCATCGTCTCACCCGTGAGGGGAGTACGAAGAATTGACGATAGGCTCTAATGACACCCCCGCACGGGCAGTTCCAACACTTCCAGACGGACCGGTATGTTCAATGAAAATACTGGTGGCACCGACGGGAATCGAAATAATAATAATAATAATAATAATAATAATAATAATAATAATAATAATGATAATAATAATAATAAAAAATAAATAAATAAATAAATAAATAAATAAATAAATAAAATATAATAATAGTGCTTCTCTGTCAATGGCTGATGCAAATCTGCACATGCACCTCCAGCGTCTCACCCGTGAGGGGAGTACGAAGAATTGACGATAGGCTCTAATGACACCCCCGCACGGGCAGTTCCAACACTTCCAGACGGACCGGTATGTTCAATGAAAATACTGGTGGCACCGACGGGAATCGAACTGGCGACAGGGCCCAGATGGTAGAACTTGACCACTGGGCAAAATATGATAATAATATAATAATAATAATACTATATCTGAGGCGTACTGATGCAGCTAATGGCATATCCTCAACGGACATAAGCCTCCAATACCCTTGTTCGAGGTCCTCCACCCCCCCGTGTCAGTCTCTCGCCTGATGATCGGGGCCACCGATGGAGCTCCTGAGGGCAAGACTGCACTAAAATAATAATAATAATAATAATAATAATAATAATAATAATAATAATAATAGTGCTTCTCTGTCAATGGCTGATGCATTTCTGCACATGCGCCTCCATCGTCTCACCCGTGAGGGGAGTACGAAGAATTGACGATAAGCTCTAATGACACCCCGCAAGGGCAGTTCCAACACTTCCAGACGGGCCGGTATGTTTAATGAAAATACTGGTCCAGAAATAGACCGGTATGTTCAATGAAAATACTGGTGGCACCGACGGGAATCGAACTGGCGACAGGGCCCAGATGGTAGAACTTGACCACTGGGCTATCACGGTGTCCAATAATAATAATAATAATAATAATAATAATAATAATAATAATAATAATAATAATAATAATAATGCAGAAGTTCGTTTGAAAACTCTCAAGCTTTCTAATGAGCTATGACAAAGGTTTGGAACTTAAGGGTCGGTTGAGAACGAAGCGCTTTGTTCTCTGGCGAGGTTTTGCGTCCGGAACCTGTCATGAGCCCTTAGACTATATTGATGAGAGTTTTTAAATGAACTATTGCACAAGCCAGAAGCAGAAATTGCTAAGAACGAAGCGCTGGGAGTCATTGCTCATTGCACTTAGGAACTAAGCGCTTCTCTCAGACATGCCCTATGCCTGTAGTAATGGCCTTATTGACAATGACAACTCGGGTGGGATCTCCCCTGGAGACAGCATAAGTTTCGATCTAACACTCGATGTTGACTCGGTCAGTCTTTCTCT
>WBZZ01003641.1:22500-32500 GCA_019918135.1 Paulinella micropora
TAAGTCACATGCCGAAAAGCGTGGGGAAGCACAATCCTGTTCCCTCAGGGTGCCCTTTCTCGCTGATTGAGCCCGGATTACCACCCACATTGCTCTGTCGGCTTAAGCTAGATTGCTTGGTTATCGATGCTTGACCCTACTGAGGCCATTCGAGGTGTCACTGACCCTCCCTTGGGCTTGGTTATGCTCTGCGGAGATTGCCACAGTCTCAAAACTCCATCTGCTTACTGGGTCCTCCTGTAATGGAGGTGGGAGCTCGTTCTGCAAGGGGTGCTTATGGAACGAGCCCTGGCCCCGCCCGGTACTGATGAGGGTTTTTGGACTCTCAATGAGAGCTCCTCTGGTTTTTCGCCTGTATCAGTCCCTTCCATGCAAATTCATGGCTTAGCTGGGCATCGGGTAAATGCCCACAGACCTCTTTGGTTGACGAAATCAGAAACTCCTTTTCTGACATTAGTCGAAATCTCATCTATCTATCTAATTATCTATCTATCTATCTATCTATCTATCTATCTATCTGTCCTATCTATCTAATCTATCTGATCTATCTAATCTATCTAATCTAATCTAATCTAATCTAATCTAATCTAATCTAATCTAATCTAATCTATCTAATCTAATCTAATCTAATCTAATCTAATTAATCTAATCTAATCTAATCTAATCTAATCTGATCCAATCCAATCCAATCTTATCTTATCTTATCTTATCTTATCTTATCTCTATCTCTATCTCTATCTATCTATCTATCTATCTATCTATCTATCTATCTATCTATCTATCCTACCTACCTACCTACCTATCTATCTATCCATCCGTCTTTCTGTCCCTCTCTTGCCTCTTTATTGCCTTTCTCTCCCTATTATTGCCTCACGGTTGCCCTTCTGTCCTCTTGCCTCACTATTGCGGATTCTCCCTATTATTGCCTCACTGTTGCCCTTCTGTCCTCTTGTCTCACTATTGCGGTTTCTCCCTATTATTGTCAATGTTGCCCTTCTGTCCCTCCTTGCCTCACTATTGCCGTTCTCTCCCTATTATTGCCTCACTAATGCCCTTCTGTCCCTCACTAATGCGGTTCTCTCCGTATTGCCTCACTATTGCCCTGCTGTCCCTCCTCACTAATGCGGTTCTCTCCATATTATTGCCTCACTATTGCCCTTCTGTCCCTCTTGCCTCACTGTTGCCGTTCTCTCCCGATTATTGCCTCACTGTTGCCCTTATGTCCGTATTCTTTCCTCACTATGCCGTTCTTTCCCATTATTGTCTGACTATTGCTCTTCGATCCCTCTTGCCTCAATACATGCAGGTGAATTTTGAGCTACAGCTGGGCCCTGTTCTGGACGCATGCTTCAATTCGTCTGGAAATTGGACTGGGGTACACCGTCCAACCCAAACGAAAAGTTTTTAGTTCTTGAAGTACATTGAACACTGACTTCCATCCCTTCGTTCTTAAGCCATTTCTGCTTGTTGATGCCTGTGCAGTAGCTATTTTGAAAGCTCTTGGTAAGAGCTTTCTAACGAGCCATGACTCAGGCCTTGGTAGCCTTGAGAATCAGTAGCTCATTTGAAATCTCTTGCTAAGAGCTTTCTTACGAGACATGACTCAGGCCTTGGTAGGCTTGAGAACGAAGCGCTTGCGAAGTTATTGTCCATCGCTAGTTATTACTATTATCATTATTATTATTATTATTATATTATTATTATTACTACTATTATTACTATTATTACTATTATTACTATTATTACTATTATTACTTCCCGATGAAAAAACCTAGTCACACTTGCTAAATAGAGTTCCAGCCCAATGGCCTCAAGGCGTTAAACTGTGACGCCAACTCATAACCCTTTGGTGGTAGATGCTGGGGAGGAGGGTCGTTGCGCGCGTAAAAGATCTTAAACTCCGCATATGCTGGTTGATAGCCCAGGACCCAGCAGACACCAGATTGTTATGGGTGGGGTTTCGAGGCAGCTCTAGCAACCGCGCTTGGTGTATGCACTTGCACATTCGGTGACGTCTTGCAAGAGGTTGCGGACTGCGGAATAACCTCGGCTTAGTGCAGTCTTGCCCCCAGGAGCTCCATCGGTGGCCCCGATCATCAGGCGAGAGACTGTCAGTGACACGGGGGGGTGGAGGACCTCGCACAGGGGTATTGGAGGCTTATGTCCGTTGAGGATATGCCATTAGCTGCATCAGTACGCCTCAGATATAGTATTATTACTATTATTATTATTATTATTATTATTATTATTGTGGACACCGTGATAGCCCAGTGGTCAAGTTCTACCATCTGGGCCCTGTCGCCAGTTCGATTCCCGTCGGTGCCACCAGTATTTTCATTGAACATACCGGTCCGTCTGGAAGTGTTGGAACTGCCCTTGCGGGGGTGTCATTAGAGCCTATCGTCAATTCTTCGTACTCCCCTCACGGGTGAGACGATGGAGGCGCATGTGCAGATTTGCATCAGCCATTGACAGAGAAGCACTATTATTATTATTATTATTATTATTATTATTATTATTATTATTATTATTATTATTATTATTAATATTTGGACACCGTGATAGCTCAGTGTCAAGTTCTACCATCTGGGCCCTGTCGTCAGTTCGATTCCCGTCGGTGCCACCAGTATCTTCATTGAACATACCGGTCCGTCTGGAAGTGTTGGAACTGCCCTTGCGGGGGTGTCATTAGAGCCTATCGTCAATTCTTCGTACTCCTCTCACGGGTGAGACGATGGAGGTGCATGTGCAGATTTGCATCAGCCATTGACAGAGAAGCACTATTATTAATATTATTACTACTACCAATATATTATTACTACTACTACTACTATTATTATTATTATTATTATTATTATTATTATTAATTGTCATTATTAATTGTTATTATTAATTGTTATTATTAATTGTTATTATTATTATTATTATTATTATTATTATTGTTATTACTATTATTACTATTATTACTATTATTACTATTATTATTATTATTATTGTGGACACCGTGATAGCCCAGTGGTCAAGTTCTACCATCTGGGCCCTGTCGCCAGTTTGATTCCCGTCGGTGCCACCAGTATTTTCATTGAACATACCGTCCGTCTGGAAGTGTTGGAACTGCCCGTGCGGGGGTGTCATTAGAGCCTATCGTCAATTCTTCGTACTCCCCTCACGGGTGAGACGATGGAGGCGCATGTGCAGAATTGCATCAGCCATTGACAGAGAAGCACTATTATTATTATTATTATTATTATTATTATTATTATTATTATTATTATTATTATTATTATTATTATTATTATTAGGGAGTACATAGGCCATCGGTCCCTTTCCATGGGCTGATTGGTGTGAAGCTCCTAGAGAAATGTTGTATGCCGTCACTTCCTTTATTCCACCGATTGGTGTGGAGACTTTCCTTATGGAATGGAGGACTGGATGCACATGGCCTTTTGGCTCAGCAAATGGCAGACGATACATACATATTATTATTATTATATTATTATTACTCCACCAGTATTTTCATTGAACATACCGATCCGTCTGGACCAGTGTTTTCATTGAACATACCGGTCCGTCTGGAAGTGTTGGAACTGTCCTTGCGGGGGTGTCATTAGAGCCTATCGTCAATTCTTCGTACTCCCCTCACGGGTGAGACGATGGAGGCGCATGTGCAGAAATGCATCAGCCATTGACAGAGAAGCACTATATTATTATTACTATTATTATTATTATTATTATTATTATTATTATTATTATTATTATTATTATTATTATTATTATTATCATTCAGCCCAATGGCCTTACGACTCTTACGGCGTTAAACTGTGATGCCAACTCAAAACCATTTGTTGGATGATGCTGGGGAGGAGGGTCGTTGGGCGCCTGTCGAAGATATTAAACTCCGCTATGCCGGTTGATAGCCCGTGAACCCAGCGGATACCAAATTGTTATGGGTGGGGTTTTGAGGTAGTTCTAGCAACCATGCTTGGTGTACGCACTTGCACATTCGGCAACGTTTTGCAAGAGGTTGTTGGGACTGCGGAATAACCTCGGCTTAGTGTAGTCTTGCCCTCAGGAGCTCCATCGCTATCGGTGGCCCCTATAATCAGTCGAGAGACTGACTAGGTGGGGATGGAGCACCTCGAACAAGGGCATGGAGGCTCATGTCCGGAAACGGATCGTGCCATCAGCTGCATCAGTATGCCTTAGAGGAAGTATTATTATCATTTTTATTACTACTACTACATGATACGGTGATAGCCCAGTGGTCAAGTTCTACCATCTGGGCCCTGTCGCCAGTTCGATTCCCGTCGGTGCCACCAGTATTTTCATTGAACATACCGGTCCGTCTGGAAGTGTTGGAACTGCCCGTGCGGGGGTGTCATTAGAGCCTATCGTCAATTCTTCGTACTCCCCTCACGGGTGAGACGATGGAGGCGCATGTGCAGATTTGCATCAGCCATTGACAGAGAAGCACTATTATTACTATTATTATTAATTATTATTATCAATTATGATTATTATTATGATTATTATGATTATTATTATTATTATTATTATCATTATAATTTGTTTGTGTATCATTCAGCCTCTGTCTATCCAAATCGTATACTTGGCGGACGTCAACCATTTCTATTCGCAGACTTGCGTCAATGGAAGTACCGCGCGCGCGCGAGAGAGAGAGAGAGAGAGAGAGAGAGAGAGAGAGAGAGAGAGAGAGAGAGAGAGAGAAAGGCAGTGTTTGTCCGTTGATGCATGTGTGTGCGAGAAATAGACCCGGGGGGGGGGGGGGGGCAGAGAGGCATGAGAGACACCGCAAGAAAGAGAGAGAGAGAGAGAGCCCGGAGGGGGGGGGGGGGGTAGCTTGCCTAATTTCTCAATGTGTGATAAGCGTACAGACGTACACAATATGTGTGCATTTATCCAGGTCCGGATTATGTTCGCATCGGAGACTGCTTGTGTAAGCCTTCGCCCCTTCTTCTGCCTGCTGCTTCTACTGCCTTCTGCCCCCCCCCCCCCCTCTCCGAGCCTTCCTAACCCTAACCTCCATTTCCCCTTCCCTTTCTTTCCCCTCCCTTCCTAACCCTAACCTCCTACCCCTCCTTCCCCTTTCCCCTCTCCTCCCCTCCTTCCCCTCATTTCACTCCTCCCTCCTCCCTTCCGCCTCCCTTCTTCCCCTTCCTTCCCTTCTCTTCTTCCCCTTCTTTCCCCTCCCTTCCTAACTCTAACCTCCTTCCCCCTTCCCTCTTTGCCTAACCTCCTTCACCTCCCTTCCTAACCCATGGGGGGGGGGGGGTGCAGGTGGGGGAAAAAAAGATAAGAAAACAGAAGAGAGAAGAGACAGACAGGAAAAAAAAGAGAGCAAGAGAGACAAAAGAGAAAAAGAGAAAAAGCAGGAGGGCAGCAGCAAAAGAAGGAAGAAGGAAGGAAAGGAAGAAGGAAGAACAGAAGAAGCAGGAGAGGAGGGGAGGGGAAGGGAGGGAACAGGAAGGGGAAGGTTAGGGTTAGGGAGGGGAAGGTTAGGGTTAGGGAGGGGAAGGGGGAGGTTAGGGTTAGAAAAGGAGGGGAAAGAAGGGAAGGGAGGAAAGAAGGGGAAGGAGGGGAAGGGAGGTTGAAAAAAAAAAAACAAAAAAAAACCACACACACACAAACACACCCCAACACCCACCCCAAACAGCGCACACAGTTCCATGCACATGTCAGCCATTTTTGCATAGGCAATATTTTGGTTTTCTCTGGATCCGCAAGCAATGATGGAGGGATTCCGGTGCAGATTAATAAACCTGAACTCTGCCTCCCGGTAGCGAAGGGCGAACCATACTCGCTGATTTATGGCTACCAGGTTTGTTCGTTCTTGTTGAGATGATGTTGCCGCTCGTTCTTGTTGTTGAGATGATGTTGCCGCTGTTGTTGTGGTTGTGCCGCTGCTGCTGCTCGAATTGTTTTTATTCAAACTGCGGCTGTTTTTACTTCTTCCTTCTTCCTTCTTTCTTCTTTCCTCCTTTCTTCTTCCTTTTTTCTTCCTTCTTTCTTCCGTCTTTTTTCTTCCTTTTTCCTGCTATTTTTGCTGCCTTTCCCCTCCTCCCTATCTTCACCTTTTGTTGGACATTTCCACCATATCCAAAACAAAATCCCGGGAATTCGCGCTCATTTTAGGCTGATTTCCTTATATCCCATCGTAGGATGTGGCTAATATGGTGGAAATCTTTGAATTGTCAGGGTGCATATTGCAGCTGCTTTCCCGGTTGTGCGTCATCCATGGTTTTTGGGTGCAACGGAACACTTTACCCCGTATCACTCTCCCTTTGTCTTTCTCTTTCTTTCTCTCTCTCTCTCTTGCCCCCCCCCCCTTTCTTTTTTTTTTTTTTTTTTTTTTTGCATTCATTCCTACATATTTATGGGCCTGTATGTCCGAATGTAATGCATGTCAGTGAGCAAGTCGGAAAGTATTCATGCATGTATGTGTGTACGTATGTATGTATGTGTGTACAAGTAGTATTCATTCACACTGGCCTTCTGTGTGCATCCTTGTATACATGTGTCTTCATGCGTACACAGTCAACATGATTTGCATACATATACACATACGGGTACGTACGCATGCATGCTTTGATGAATACATGCATAAGTTCATACACAGCACGACATTCATGTAAAATATGTCTTACACTAATATATGGATGTATGCTTCGCGTATCATAATCGTTTTCTACAAAACACGTATGTATAAATATCTATACATTATGTATATTTAATGTCTGTATGTACATGTACATGTATACACGTATCTTGAAATCCCCCCCAATCCCTTCATAGCAAATATTTGCGTTAGCCTCTTTCCTGGGCGCTCTATTGCCGAAATATCTCCCGCGCCCGCAAAAAAATCGATTGGTTGTTGGGATTGAAGGACCCAGAGATGTTGGAGCTCTTATTGGCATGGTGTGTAGTCGGGCATCCCATGGTATCAGCTTTGGGATATTTTCGGATTTTCGGCGTTCAAGACAAATCCCTAACGCAAAAATAAGCTACAAGACGAGTGGCTCACCCCCCCCCCCCACCTTTTTTTTTCCTACCCCCCGGGAAATTTTTACTCTATACATAAGGATTTCAGCCAATTTTCGGCCATGAACGCCTTCCTCTATGTCTACAAATTGCCAAATATCCGTTTTATTTCGTTTCTCTGTCATCTGATATCTATACGAACATCAGCAATGAACAACTTCCTATATGTCGATAATAATACTATTCTATCCATCCGTATTTTTGTCTTGGTGGTACCAACCCGTGACTAACTATATCGGGCGAAGGACGACGTCCGGCCCTTACAGGAGCGTCTTCCGAACTCCTTCTCTAGGACCTTGTTCATCTCTATACTTATCCCTAACTAGTGAGTTCGAACTATTCCTGGCATGTCTCCCCGCCACTACATAGATCTGACCTCTTCTGTAGCATGTTCTATATTTCCACAACTCATTACTAGTAGATTCAACCCTTTTTGCCGTACAGAGTTGTGCCATTGTTCACGATTTACTGGCAAGAGGTCTGATCAGTAGTGAGTGCCATTTCTAGTTCTACGCAGTGGCTTGTAGGTGGGCTCAGGGTAGCACCACACACGACCACGTCACTATTTCTCACCTAACAAGAAGGGGAGTGGGAGTTGTCTCTAAGTGTACTTTGAACGGTGATTTAATCCTTCAAGTCACATGTATTATATGTATATATATATATATATATATAGTATAAGTATATATGCAAACATATTGGTCAAGGGCTGAGCCAGTCCATGTGGCTCCATCACTCCCACCCGTTTCGGCAGCGAAGTGTTGACTTTGTACAAGACATGCAGATGAATAATACATATACATATATATATATATATATATATATACATACATATGTATATATATACGTGTGTGTGTGTGTGCAATATTACATACATACATATACATACATACACACATACATAACATACATACTATATATAAAAAATATGTGTATGTGATATACCCCGCCCCCCCCCCCCCCCCCCCCCCCCCCCGGTTCCTCTAGGGTGATCAAGTGAGCTTTCTCTTCTATCACGTGCTACCCATTTCATTGTTTGATTCGCTCTCGATCTCACAATCGGCGCCTTTGCCCGTCTTTACCACAGGTCCCCCCCCCCCCCCCCCCCCCACCCACCACACATATATATTGAATCACGCTGGACGAAAATTTTCACGGGTAATACGGCGAATGGTGAGAGAGGAAAGAGGAGAAAAAGATGAAGATAGATAAACAGATAGGTTGATAGATAAATCAATAAGCGTAGACGAAGAGAGAGAGTGTGTGAGAAAGATAGAAATAGGAGGGGAGAGAGAGAGAGAGAATCTGATGGCCTTGGATATATCTGTATATTCATATTTGTAGACAGAAAGAGAGAGAAAGAGAGAGAGAGAGAACGTGTATTTGCGTGTGTATGGTCTGCTTGTGAAATGCTCCCCTAGGGGGATTCAACGACACGTTCTCTAATGTACCCTGTAACGCAAGCACCGATTGCGAGCCCATGATAGTGAACACGGTACATGTCCTTACGTATTATACATATATATGTGTTGTTATATATGTATGTATATATGTGCATATAGACAATACAAGCAGCAACTGCGAGCAATTTTTTGAATACGTACATAAGATTGCACACACAATATATATATATATATACGTACAGATCCAGTACGGCCCTCTGCTGAATCCGGGTAATTTATCTTTTGTGACCACCCTCACCACCTACGGCAACTCGGGGCCCATCGTTCAAAACTGCAGCCAGTGCCCCGACGAGATGGGTAAGCCGTCTTCGCTTGAGCGCTTGCTAGTTCTTAAGCACAAAGCACATGACCTCCAGCGCTTTGTTCTCAAGTCAAATGCTAGTTAGTTGCTTGCGCAGTGGTTTATTTGAAAACATTCAGAAAAAGCTTTCTAATGAGCTATGGCGCAGGTTGCGGAGACAAGGATTGGCTGATAAAAAAACGCTTGAAATGATTGTTCTTTGTTCTTGATTTGGATGAATTTTTTTCTTTTTTTTGTCGTCGGTTGTCGTTTGTCGTTGTTGTTTGTGGTCTCCAATCTTGTTCTCGTTTTTTCTGGCGTCGTCGTTGTCGTGGTTGCAGCTGTTCTCGTTGTCCTCGTCGTGTTGCTATTATTGTTTTTGTTGTTGCTGTGCTTCTTGTCGTGGTCGTCGGTCAAGTGGCTGTTGTTTTAGTTGTAGTCGTCGGGCGTGGTCGTCGTTGTCGTCGTTGTTGGTGTTGTTGTTTTGGTCGTTGTCATGTTTGTTGTCCGATCCTTGTTTTTGTCGTTCTTGTTGTAGTTGCTGTTGTTGGTGTCGTTGTTTGCGTTGTCATCTTCGTCCTCGTTGCGGTTGTTTTTTGTTCTTTGGTTTGTGTGTGAACCCCGTCGAGAATAAGAAAGTTCATCGTCAGAGAGCTTAGTTACAGCGACCCTCTTGTTGTTACTTACTCTCTTATGGTCTACTTACACTCTTATGGTCTACATAACAGCAACGGTTGTTGTTATGGATGATCTATGTCTTATGGTCTACTTACTCTCTTATGGTCTGCAAGCGCGGATGAGAATTAGATATATCTTTTATCTATCTATACCTATATATGATATATTTTATTATCCCATGTATAAAATAGATAATATATAGGTGTAGATAAAAGATATATCTATATCTTATATCTATATATCTACATCTATATCTATATCTATATATCTTTATAGAACAATATATATCTATATCAATTTATATCTATTATCTTATCTATATCTATTATCTATATCTATATCTATAGCTATGTCTATAACTATAACTGCATCTATGTCTATATCTATCTATGTGTATATGTTTGTGATGCAGGTACGTGGACGATATACTACCCAAACTTAAACGGCAATAACACTGCTTTCGTGATTTCTCTCCTGTCAACGTACGAGGTCCTTTCGTGATTTTCCTCCTGTGTACATA
>WBZZ01003641.1:42500-52500 GCA_019918135.1 Paulinella micropora
TTTCTTGTTTCTTTTCTTTTCTTTTCCTTTCTTTTCTTTTCTTTCTTTTCTTTCTTTCTTTCTTTTCTTTCTTTCTTTCTTTTCTTTCTTTTCTTTTCTTTTTTCTTTCTTTCTTTCTTTCTTTCTTCCTTTCTTTCTTTCTTTCTTTCTTTTCTTTCTTTTCTTTCTTTTCTTTCTTTCTTTCTTTCTCTCTTTCTTTCTTTCTTTCTTTCTTGCTCTCTTCTTTCTTCTCTCTTCTTCCTTTCTTCCTTCTTCTTTCTTCCTTTCTTCCTTCTTTCTTCCTTCTTCTTTCTTCCTTCCTTCCTTCTTTCTTCTTTCTTCCTTTCTTTCTTCTTTATTCCTTCTTCCTCTTCTTCCTTCCTTCCTCTTCTTCCTTCTTCTTCCTTCTTCTTCCTCCTCTTCCTTCTTCTTCCTTCCTTCCTTCCTTCCTTCCTTCTTCTCTTCCTTCCTCTTCTTCCTTCCTCTTCTTCCTTCCTTCCTCTTCCATTCTTCTTCCTTCTTCCTTCCTTCTTCCTTCTTTCCTTCCTTCTTTCTTTCCTTCTTCCTTCCTTCTTCTTCCTTCTTCCTTTTTTCTTATTTCTTCTTTCTTCTTTCTTCTTTCCTTCTTTCTTTCCTTCTTTCTTTCCTTTCTTCTTTCTTTCTCTTTCTTTCTTTCTTTCTTCCTTCTTTATTTATTCTTTCTCTTCCTTCTTCCTTCTTTCTTTTTCTTTTTCTTCTTTCTTTCTTTCTTTTTTTTTTTCTTCTTTCTTCTTTTTTTCTTTTTTTCTTTCTTTCTTTCTTTCTTTATTTCTCTCTTTCCCTCTTTCTTTCTTTCTTTCTCCTCTTTCTTTCTTTCTCTTCTTTCTTTCTTTCTCTTCTTTCTTTCTTTCTTTGTTTCTTTCTATCTTTGTTTCTTCTTTCTTTCTTTGTCTTTCTTTTTCTTCTTTCTGCTTTCTTTATTTCTTTTTTCTTTCTTCCTTCTCTCCTTTTTCTTTCTGTCTTCTTTCTGTCTTCTTTTTTCTGTCTTCTTTTTTCTGTCTTCTTTCTGTCTTCTTTCTTTCTTATTCTTCTTTCTTCTTTGCTTTTCCTCCTTTCTCCTTTGCCTCTTCTTCAAGAAGAACAAGAAGGCACTGGCCATGTGTTGTTCCCTATAGGAGTGCCACAGAAGCTGGAAGTCAACAAGGAAATGTGTATCAAGTACACATTGATCGCCAACGAGAAAATTGCGAGCGGAAATTTGAACTCGAATATTATCGTACGTATATTACATCCACTATTACATGCTATACATATAAGTACACAAAAGATATGTATCTCCACACACATATGTATATGCATATGCATTCAAAATGCCCCCCCCCACCCCCCAAAAAAAAAAGCTAGCCGCCCTAGAAGATATACATATAAGTACACAAAAGATATGTATCTCCACACACATATGTATATGCATATGCATTCAAAATGCCCCCCCCCACCCCCCAAAAAAAAAGCTAGCCGCCCTAGAAGACTAAGTCAAGAGCATGTGAACAAACATCTCAAAAATGTACCAAGGGGATCCAGTCTAATTTTTTTTTTTAATGCATATAACCGTCAAAATATGGTGTTTTCCACCGCCAGAAAGGTCAATAGGGCCTTTTTTTTTTTTTTTTTTTTTTTTTTTTTTTTTTTTTTTTTTTTTTCCTCGTCAGGTCACTTGAAATTTACCAAATCTGACATTTTCTCCGCACACTTCAATTTTTCCAGGACACTTACACATATATATGCTGTATATATATGCGCTACATATATATTTGCATATGTGTGTTCGTGCTTGTGAGTGGAAGGTTGGGCGGGTGGGGGCTGGTCTGTGTTTAGTGTCTTGTTGATTGCAGGACACACTGCCCGTTCAGATTATCCAATATGCATCGCAGCCTGGTGGTCCCAATTTTATTGGCAAGACGTCGGAAACAGCGGTGTTTCTCTCTCTCTCTCTCTCTCTCTCTCTCTCTCTTTCTCTCTCTCTCTCTCTCTGGCTCGCTCCCTCGCTTGCTCGCGAACTCTCTTCCCCCCCCCCCCCCCCCCCCTGTCTCTCTCTCTCTACATATCTATCTATCTATCCATATACTTCCCAAAGGTAATCGACAACAGTAAACGAAGCAGCGGTTTCTCTCTCTGTTTTTGTTCTTGTTTGATTACGTTGCTGTCTTCCAAGGCTATTACGTTTTTGTCTGTTGTCGATGTTGTTATAGTTGTCGTTGCTTTTTGTTGCGTTGTTGAAAAGTCTGTATTGTTAAAGGACTTTTACATTATGTTATTTTGTATCATATTTATGTTATATTAAATAATAATATTTTCGGTTATATGTTGTTATACTGATATTACATTATATGTACACCCTTTTTGTTTTTGCTTCTTGTGGGTAGACATGCCTCGAGAAGAGAATCAACATCTATGGTCAGATTCCCTCCCTTGTCTTCTCCTAGAGAGGTTTCCACTTCTCAAGTACAAGGAACCATGACTTCAACCGCTTTGTTTCCAGCCAATCCTTGCGTTCAGAACCGGTGTCGTAACTCATCATAAAGCCGTCTTAAGGGCATTCAAACGAGCTACTACACAAGCATCAACAAGCAGAGTTGGCCGAGGAGGCCTGCAAGCCATGGCTGTACATAAGAACTAGGAACTCCTCGTTTCCTCGCCTTTCTTTTCTTTCCTCCTCTCCACAGGCTTCACAATTTTCTCTGCTCGGCCGTCTGCCTTCTCTTCCTGCTTGCTATGTTTGACTAACATCCTATTCTTTCCCCTTCTTTTTCTTCTTTTTTCTTCGTGCTTCCCTTCCTGCTTTCTTTCTTTCCATTTCTTTTCTTTCGTTTCCTTCCTTTCCTTCCCTTCCCTTCCCTTGTCTTCCCTCCCTTACCTTGACTTCCCTCCCTTACCTTGACTTCCCTTCCCTTGCCTTGCCTTCCTTCCTTCCTTTGCTTTGCTTTGCTTTGCTTTCCTTTCTTCCTTTCCCTCCTTCCTTACCTCCCTCCATTCCCATCCTTCCCTCCCTCCCTCCCTTCCCTCCCTTCTTCCTCTTTTTTATTCATTTACTATTAAATATTTATATACATATAATGTATGCATGTTTGGTATGCATACAAAGGTGTATTTTTCTATAGATATGCCATATATATATGTATTGTATATACAGTGTGTATGTGCTGTTTCATTCAGGCAATCCGGCGGCTGCGAAAATTTCGCAATCTGCAAATCCTTGTGAACCTGGCAGCTGTACTATTACATCAACAAGTGTCAACAAGGTATTTCGCCGGGTTACCTCTGGAACACAAACACACATGCACACGTACAAATTTGAGAAGCTCCTAGCTCTTACGTGTCATGAACTATGACTTCCCGACTTTTCGTTCCTTGCCAATTCTGCTTGCTGCGGCTCGCACTATTCGTTTGAAAGCTTTCGTCGAGGTTTCTACGGAACCATGACCCGGCTTGTGACGCAAGAACCGGTTGAGAACGAGAACGAAGCGCTTGAAGTCCTTGTTCATTTCACTTCTGAACTAGGAGCATCTCATGTGTACCCTGGTGCTCGGGGAAAAATGCCTCTCGCTTTTCCTAATCTACTTTTTGCGGCTACCCCTGGGAGCGTCCTCTTATAGACTACGGTTATGAAATTTTTTTAATTTCAGAAGCTTTGTTGTCATTCCTTGAGCCGCGGCTCATTTCGAGAGCTTCCAGTCTGAGTCCGTTCTTACACTTAAGATGCAAGGGTTGGTTATGAACGACGCACCTGAAAGTTCGGAAAGTTTACAGCTGCACATTCAATAAGCACTGACGTTAAGCGCTTCATTCTAAGTTTCTTACCATTGTTGCTTCTACAGCGGCTTATTTGAAAGCCGGTATCAAAGGCCTTCACATTAGTCGTTACACAAGTTTCAGCCAAAAGTGCTGGTTTAGAAAGAAGTGCCCCAAGTTAGAAATGTCACATCGCTAAGAGCTTTTCATGTGCGTGTGTGTGTTTCAAAAACGCAGGTCATAGTCAAGCCTGGCGAAGAGATCACCCTAACGCAGTGCTTGGGCTTCCCTGAATCTGTCACCTACGACTTTTACGCAGAATTCACCCGCACCATCATCAGTGGTTGGAACATCCAGGTCAGTCAGGATCGATGTGTTTCCTATTTGATGAGAGCTAGATAAATAAACTTTACCTGTCTATGGCGCGGACCTTGAAAAACCTTGAGGGTGACGGAAGGGAAGCCACAGGCAAAACATTGGGTACGTAGATGGATAGGTCGATAGATAGATAGATTTTCCTTTTCTATAGTGCGGACCTTGAGGGTGATAGAAGGGAAGCCAGAGGCAGAACCATGACGCAGGTTTTGGACGACGCAAGGATGTGCCGAAAACGATTTCAGAACTCAGCAATAACTATGTGAAAGCCCACATTACTTCAAATATCTTTATGGACTGTACTGTGCTGTGTCAGACTGTAAAACAGCCGACTGTCATTCAGATTGGCTCATGTTTGGGTTCTCACACGCACAAACATATTTTTCACAAAATATATTACAGTATGCATACATCGCATATTTATATCCCCCCACCTCCCCCCCCCCCCTCTCTTTTTATCATTAAAAGAAGAGAAGAACACTCGCACAGCTAAGTGAAGAACATTCTAGAAAATGTCCAAATTTTCAAGACAGACATGCTTTTTTTCTTGTTTTTTTCTCCCCTCTTTTTTTTTAAACATATGAATGTGAGATCAAGAAGAGGGAGAGCAAGCGTAGACCTCAGACTAACCCTATCCCTATTCCCATTCCCCACACTCATCAGCAAGTTAAGCCCTTAGCTAGACCCCCGCATTTTTTTCTCCTTTTTTTTCTTCTTTTTTTTTCCTGCAGTTTGTGCAAACGAAATCTGATGTTTTCTTTCTCAGGAAGGCTTGTTGAGTAGCTGCGATTCTCTCAGAATCGACTGAGACGAAGAGAAGTTCCTGACTATTACAAACAACGAACAATGACCTCGAGCCCTTTGTTATCAGCCAGTTCTTGCCGTTGTGGCTTGTGCAGTAGCGCGTTTGAAGGCTTATAACAAGAGCTTTCTAACCAGCCATGACACAAGTTTTGAACACAAGAATTGGCTGCGATCGAAGCACTGGGAGTCATTGTTGATTTTACTTAAAAACTAGTAAGTTCTCAAGCGCTTAAAGTCAGTGTTCACTGTACAAGGCTAACGAAGAGCCTGCATGTGGTGTTTAGAGTTTCTGACTAAAAGCGTCTCCTTGGGAATGGTAGCAGGCAATGTGACAAATACGCGATGGGGATACGTCGGCCTGGGTAAGTGCAATATTGGCTCCATGCAGGCGCATTTGTTTTCCCATCACGGGAAAATTCAAAGACAAATCGACTCCACCTGAACAGTATTGCCACTTGGCTGTAAAAAACGATTGTGGAGTTGGGAACAGCACGAGGCCATGGTCACGTGACCAAACCCTGGCGCTGACCATAGCTTTCAAAAGTTTCCAATTTCAGCACAATTGTCTGTCTTCTACAGTTCAAGTGACCATCCCATTGGAGTCGGGTTCATTTGTCTTATTTTTCCCACTTTAAAAAATTTTCCGGTAGTTTTTTTTTTTTTCCTCGCTGGTGTTGCTGCTACTACTGCTGCTACTTCTTGTACTGTACCGCTACTATCACTACTGCTACTGATACTACTAATTTCTACTAGTAGCACTGCTATACTACTACTGCTACAACTATAACCACTATGACTACTATAGCTATTACTACTAGTACTGCTACTACTACTGCTACAACTACTACTGCTATTGCTACTTCCACTGCTACGCTACTAAGTACTACTACTACTACTGCTACTTCTACTATATGTGTATGTATGTGTGTATTGTGTATGTATTGATATGTGCATGTTAGATATGTCATGTATATAAGAATTGCATTTGGAATGTATAATCTTCCGTCATGTACATAAAGATAAGAACGAAATAATAATTTGACGGCAGGCCAAAATGCGGTAAGTTTCCGGGAAATCACCGCATCACCGCAAATATTGCAAAGGTTTTGTTGCCTTCACCTCGTCTTGTCAATGTCATGTACATGACCATTCTAAAAAGTGCAATTGTTTCATAAGATTTTCACGTCAGTTTTCCCGTTTCCAATTTACTTTCCACTCCGCAAAACCAGAGCAAAATCAGCGGATTTTTGCAACTGTGTGAAAGGTTTGCCGTTTTCGTTATGGTTTTTTTTTTTTTTTTCTTTTCTTTTTCTTTCTTGGTGTGGACAACTCGTCGAAAATGGGAAGGTGATCGAAAATTTCGGGGGGTACGGTCAAGGTAAGTTTGGGCTGATTGACGAACTGCGCCATGCCCCCGTGCGAAATGCTGGAGCAGAAGCTCATATCTATCTATCCATCTATCTATCTATCCATCTATCTATCTATCCATCTATCTATCTATATTTACCTGCCTACCCACCATCCTATCTATCTAGCTATTTATCTATCTATCTATTTAGCTATCTATTTCTCTATCTATCTATGTTATATACATCATGCATTATACATAGGTATCTATCAATCCACCTATCTGTAAGCTACTCTATCTACCTGTCTGTAATCCATCAACCTATCTTTCAAATCGTTAACCTGTAAGCCAATCTATCTGTCTCTCAGTCTATATATATATATATATATATATATATGTATATATATATATACTATCTGCAAATCCCTGCTGACACTGCATTATTTTTATTTTTTTACGTGTATATACACACACACACACACGCGCTCACACACACACACACACACACTTATATGTATATATATATATATATATATATGTAGATATATTATATATATATGTAGATATTATATATATATGTAGATATATTATATATATATCTATATATATTAGGTGATGTGTATTGCAACGTCAGCAAGTTGAGCAGCAGTTCCACGGAAAACGCCTCCCAGATTTGCTTCGAAACAAAGTACCGCTCATTTGAGTAGTGCCTAGTTCTTACGTCCAATGGCCATAACTCCCAACAAATTGTGCTCAGCCAGTCTGCTTGTTGTTGCTTGCGGCGTAGCTCGTTGGAAAGCTCATCAAGGGCTGTCTAATGAACCATCGCGCAGGTTGTGGACGAAAGGCTGGCTCAGAACGAAGCGTTGGAAAACGTTGCTCATTGTACTTAGAATAAGGATTTTCTCCCCTTTTTGGAAGAATCCGCGCGGAAGAAATTATTGCGGTTGTACAGTTCGAAATATCCCTGGATATCAGAGGACGTAGCCGTTGAAAAACCAAGATAGATGGATGGATGGATGGATATGTAGATAGCTAAAATGAATTGCTGTATATGTATGCATATATGATAAATCCTGCTAGAACGAACAACACGGTCATAGCCAGGGATATAGCCGTGAGCGTTCCGCGATAGGCTAATGTATGACCTCTTATCTTTTGTGTGTTCGTGTTGTTGGGAGTATCTACTTCGTGTAAGTAATACGACTATAGAATTATGACATGTTTAGAGGCTTCGATGGTTCTCCTGCCATGATTTGCTGTTACTTCTTAGATAGATATAGAGATAGATAGATAGATAGATAGATAGATAGATAGATAGATGAGATGAATGGATAGATAGATAGATGAGATGAATAGATGGATAGATAGATGGATAGATAGATGGATAGATAGATGGATAGATATGTAGAGAGATCTATATCTATCTAAAGAAGTTCATGGGAAGAGAACCAGGCCTCTAAACATGCAAGAATTTAGGTAGATAGATAGATAGATAGATAGATAGGTAGGTAGATAGATAGATAGATGGATAGATAGATATATAGATAGATAGATAGATAGATTGATTGATAGATATGTTTAATCTATGGCCGTCGCATAGCTAAAAAGCCATAAGCGTCCTATACTACCCCCGGGCAGGAACTCTCAGCACTTCACAAGCTGCATACCAACCATCCGCTCGGGTTGGTGCCCGTGCCCAGTTCAAGCCGAAAGGTAGCCGAGCCCTTGAGCTGTACACAGCAACCACTGAAAACACTCCCCCAGGGGCGTGTGCCATAAGGAGATGATGTCCAGCCCAGCCGAGGTTTCGGGAGTTCACGCGCGTTGTGAGTTGCCTTCTACAACCTCGACTTCATCAACCCTTTGCATCACGGTCCCGGTCGCCCGGTCGGGAACTGGTCGCCTGTTTTGCTCTTTGCGTTGCGTGCGATTAACGGCGGACACAAAACCGTCGCTATAAGGGGTTTGGTTTTAGGTCGGAGCACTGAGTAGCTGGCCCCCTACATCCCCCCGGGGATAGATAGATAGATAGATAGATAGATAGATAGATAGATAGATAGATAGATGAGATATCGACTAATGTCAGAAAGGAGCTTCTGATTTCGTCAACCAAGGAAGTCTGTAAAGTATTGACCCGATGCCCAGCTAAGCCGTGATGTTTGCACGGAAGGGACTGATACAGGCGATACCAAAGCTCCCTAGTACCAGGCGGGGCCAGGGCTCGTTCCATAAGCGCCCCTTGCAGAACGAGCTCCCACCTCCATTACAGAGGGCCCAGTAAGCAGATGGAGTTTCGAGACTGTCGACAGTCTAGTATAAACCGACAGAGCACTGTGGGTTTTATTCCGGGCTCAACAAGCGAGAAAGGGCACCCTGAGGGAACAGGATTGTGCTTCCCGTCGCTATTTCGGCATGTGACTCATAGGCGTATGGCTAGGCACACATAAGGCACCCCACCACGGGCCCAGCACACCCACACCATCCCCTAATTCTCTGTAGATAGATAGATAGATAGATTGATAGATAGATAGATAGATAGATAGATAGATAGATAGATTAGATAGATTAGATAGATTAGATAATTAGATAGATAGATAGATAGATAGATAGATAGATAGATAGATAGATAGATAGGTAGATAGATATATATAGACAGATAGATGGATGATAGAGAGAGATCTATATCCATCTACCTTGCTATATATCTGTATCTAATCCTTTTAGCTGTCTGTCCACCTACCTGTCAACCTATCAATCTATCACGTATCTATCTACCTGTCCATCTGTCTATATATAGGTATTATTTCGGAAACAACACCGAAAGACCTGTGACGTCTAATTTCCAGTCTTACATTCGCGCCATGTGGGCCAAAGTAAGAAGAAGAAGAAAGCACATGCCGCGCGCGCGAAAGAGAGAGAGAGATAGATAGAGAGAGAGAGAGAGAGAACAGAGAAAGTACAAAAAGGAATTTATGTGTCATGTTCAACGGAGAATATTCTGTGTATATAATATATATCGAGAGGGAGACAAGGAGGGGGGGGGGGGGGGGGGATACACAGAGAAAGAGAGACGAAAACAGAGAAGTGAAAAAGGAGTTCATATGTCTTGCTCAACTGAATAAAACTCCGAAACTTCGAGAGAGACAGACACAGAGATGAGGGGGAGGGGGGGGGGGTCTCGGCATTGGACATATCAGGACATAGCCGTAGAGGAACATTTTTGCGGTAGTGTAATGGCTTTTTCCAGAGGATAACCCCGCGATACGTGCCGCTGTGAATGAGTATGACAGGGATGGTTGTTTAGTTATGTTTTCTGTGAAAGGTAAACGAAGGAAGTTGAGAGGAAAAAAAGGGGAGGGGTGGGGGTGGGGAGAGAAAGCCTGTGCGTACGTGTGGTGTGTGTAACACACACACACACACACACACACACACACATATATATATATATATATATATATGTGTGTGTGTGTGTGTGTGTATGTGCATATATTATATATAAGCTTATATTTTAATACATAGAAATACTTATTTGTGTATTTATTTATTTATTTATTACTTATTCACACACACACAGACACACACACACATATACATATATATATATATAAATATATATATTTATAATGTGTGTGTGTGTGTACACACACACACACTCACACACACACACACACACACACACATATATATATATGTATATATATGTATATATAAATATATATGTAT
>WBZZ01003641.1:55000-147500 GCA_019918135.1 Paulinella micropora
TTATCTATCTATCTATCTTATCTATCTATCTATCTTATCTATCTATCTATCTTTCTATCTAACTATCCATTTATTTATCTGCATACCTACCGACCTACCTATCTATCTATCAGTTTGGTTTATCTATCTATCTATCTATCTATCTATCTATCTATCTATCTATCTATCTACCCCCAGCGGGGACATCCACTCACCAAGCACAAAATGCAGGATGAGTACCTTTTATGGGAGAGCTCTAAAGAACACCCAACGCCACAGCTACGCATGGTGCAGCTTTGCGAGGTAGCCCACTGGCATGTGGTGCAATTTTCTCTTAAGAGGGCCGGACGTCGGCGACGAACACCTTCCCTCCATGATAGATAGATAGATAGACAGACAGACAGATAGATAGGTAGGGAGGTAGATAGATCGATCAATCGATAGATAAAAAGAAAGATGATAGAAAGATGCAACCCCCCGCCCCTCCTGCCAGGCTTTGGTGTGTGTGTGTGGGGGGGGAGGGGGGGATCTAACATAGGAAAATCTCTCAAATACATAAATTCAAATCCCCTGTTCTCCAGAAGCAGACAAATCTGCCTTGACGGAGACGTGACATGCCATCGCCATGTTTTTAGCCGTACTTATATTATATATATATATATATATACATATATATATATATAAATTAGGGTTGAAGCCTTGAAATTTTTCGTGATTTTGACTTTTTTTTTTTTGGGGGGGGGGGGGGGATTAAAAGTGTCTCATTCCAGGTGCTAACTCGAGAAAAACTATGAAAAAACTTATGGAAAATTCTCTCTTTTCTCTCGCGCGCTCTCTCTCTCTTCTCTCTCCTCTTCTTGTTCTGACCTACGAGTGGCTACTCACCTACATATCTATCCATCTGTCTATCTATCTATTATGTATATATGCATGTAGAGTATTCGTACATTTTTTTATATGTTGCATCGCAGGCGCGTTTGCGGTGAACGCCACAGTCACGTACAACCCAATGACGAAAATTGTTACTTACCATGCTGGTACCATTTTTTCAATCTATTTACCAACCTACTTTCCTATTGGTACTAACCTCTCATGAGACTATTTATCTACCTACCTACCTGCCTGCTACGTACTTATCTCTTTCTCTATGTATATCCCTCCATCCATCTATCCCTTATCAACTAACTTCCCAATTACTACCTACCCACCTATCTAGCTGCCCTAGGCCTAGTTTCTACTTTTAACATGCGAGCGTTTCTTATTAGTGACACAGTGCAATGGGAGTCTCCTCAATTCTTCCTTCTTTCTTTATTATTATTATTATTATTATTCTTTCTTTCTTTATTTCCTCCTTCCTTCCTTTCTTTCTTTCTTTCTTTCTTCCTTTCTTCTTTCTTTTTTCTTTTTTTCTTCTTTCTTCCTTCTTTCTAATTGCTTTCTTCCTTCTTCCTTCCTTCTTCCTTCTTTCTTCCGTCCGTCTTTCTTCCGTCTTTCATGGTTCCGTCTTCTTCTTCCTCTTCATCTTCTTCCTTCCTTCCTTCCTTCTTCCTCCCTTCCTTCCTTCCTCCTTCCTTCCTCCTCCTTTCTCCTTCTTTCCTTCTTCCTTCATTCTTCCTTCTTCCTTCTTCCTTTCCTTCCTTTCTTCCTTCTTCCTTCCTTTCTTCCTCCTTCCTCCTTCCTTCCTTCCTTCTTCCTTCCTTCTTCCTTCCTTCTTCCTTCTTCCTTCTTTCTCCCTTCTTCCTTCCTTGTTCCTTCTTCCTTCCTTCTTCCTTCCTTCCTTCTTCCTTCTTCTTTCCTTCTTCCCCTTCTTTCTTTCGTTCTTTCCCTTCTTCCTTTCTTTTTCTTCTTCCCCTTCTTTTTTTCTTTCCCTTCTTTCTTTCTTTCCTTTCTTTCTTTCTTTTCCTTCTTTCTTTCTTTTCTTTCTTTCTTTCCCTTCTTTCTTTCTGTCCCTTCTTTCTTCTCCTTTCTTTCTTTTCCTTTCTTTCTTTTCCCTCTTTCTTTTCCTTCTTTCTTTCTTTTCCTTCTTTCTTTCTTGTCCTTCTTTATTTTCCTTCTTTCTTTCTTTTCCTTCTTCTTTCTTCTTCTTCCTTCTTCCTTTTCAGATCGATGGAATAAGCATAATGACTCCGAATTCGTTAGAGTCTGCGCGAAAGGTCCGACATATACGTACATATATACATACATGCAAACATACATACGTACCTTTATACAGGCCTGCATGCAAAGATTCATACACGGCGAAAAGAATCGGCACATACATACACATATAGTATTACATGCAGACGTGCATACAGACATATCATGTGCTACATGCATACATACAATGCTACATATCTGACGTATGCAGCGTCCATGCAGCCATGCCTTCCGCAATTTCCTCATGAGAAGTTCCTAGTTCCTAAGTACAACGAGCAATTACTTCAAGCAATTCGTTGTAGAACCTGCCGTGGCTTACTAGAAAGCTTTCAATAAGAGCTTGCAAAAGAGCTACTACACAATCACCAACAAGAAGAGCTGGCTGAGAACCAAGCGCTGGAAGTCAATGTTCATTTTAGTTAAGAACCAGGAACTTCTCATGCATGCATGGCAAAAGTTTTGGCTGACGGTATTAGAATATCCTTCATAAAAACTACTTTTGAATTGCAAGGGCTTCATTCACGGACAAACTGAGAAGTTCTCAGGTCTAAGGACACTTGACAGTAACTTCAAGCGCTTCGTTTTCAGCCTATGCTGATCGTTGTTGCTCGTGTAGCTGTTCGTTGGAAAGCTCTCAAGAATTTTCTATTAATGAGTAACGATACAGTCTCGGAACGCAAGAATTAGCTGAGAACGAGCGACTGGAAGTCATTGTTGATTGTACTTAAGAACTTCTCCTGCATGGATCCCGAATTGAAAAACTGCTTGTTGGAAAGGTCATGAAGAAGGCCTTCTAAAAAGCCGCGACATGAGAAATGATAGCCATCACTGGCTGCGAACGAAGCCCCTAAAGTTCAAACGAGTTGATAGTCGTAACGTTATGAATACGTAACATCATACACAAGATGTCTTGGTGAGCGTGATTCATATCAAATTCTAGAAGAAATTTCCAAGGGTGTACAACTGCTGCTGCTGCTACTACTAGTGATCCAATATGTTGTCAAGATTCACATTGACAGCTATGACTAGAATAGGTAGAAAAAAATGCAAAAGACGTTAATGTTGTTGAGATAGAAATAAATTCAACAAGAATATTGAAACTTCTACCCCATCCATGATGCCAAAAATGTTGATCAGGCCTGAGGGGAGGTCCCTAAAGCTTGACTAAATACAGGGAACAAAGAGACTTCAAGCCCTTCGTTCTCAGCCGATGCTAATAAGAAGAAGAGAGAAGAAGAAGAAGAAGATTCTCATCAGTCAAATGACCCTTGATCCTGTCGGACATGTGCCTCCATTGATATCACGCCGAGTCCGATGACGCTCCGCTCCAAAGATCCGATTGGCGACGAATGAGTATGAGCATGTCGTGAGTGTGCGTGTGAGTGTGAGTGCAAGGTATGCATGGTGTTATCTGCCGGGAAGAAATCTGCCGCGCTGAGAGCTGACTTATCCACTTCATTTCTTGTTTTCTATGTTGGTCCATTTCTTGTCTTCAACTTCTACTATCCTACTGTTGCTACTACTACTGCCACTACGACCACTACAAGTACTACTATTACTACGACTACTGCGACGACGACGACGACTACTACTAAAGTACTGCAAGTACTGCCAAATACTACTTCTTCTACCATTACTACTACTACTACTACTGCTAAGTGGTGGAGGCGCAGTTTATGGAGGCTGAAAGGGTGGAGGTGATAGACCTCTCGGTAGTGAGGGAGGGCAGGAAGAAGAGGGGAAGGCCTAGGCGGGTGGAAAGTCTTGCTAGATCTGTTGCAGGTGGAAGTTACTAATATTGTTACATCGCGTTGATATCCCTGGATATAGCCGTAAAAATAAATCGAAGTGAAAGAGGATCCGACATTTTCTGTCATTTCCCTTTTCGCTCAGTTTCCACACCGCAAAACCAGAGCAAAATCAGCGGATTTTTGTGACAGCGAAAAGTTGACATTTTAGTTATGGTTTTGCCATATGGAAAACTGAGCGAGAATGGAAAACTGACAGAAAATGTCTATTAATTCGTATCAGCTTTATTCCCTGCATATGTACGTCCAGTGATCCACGCACACCCTCCCCGACAGGCACTATCATCGCCATAACGGACTCGACGATCAACTCCTTGGGTACGATTTCTCTCCTCCTCCTCCTCCTCCTTCTTCTTCTTCTTCTTCTTCTTCTTCTCCTTCTTCTCCTTCTTCTCCTTCTTCTCCTTCTTCTCCTTCTTCTCCTTCTTCTCCTCCTTCTCCTTCTTCTCCTCCTCCTTCTCCTCCTTCTCCTCCTCCTTTCTTTCTTTTTCTTTCTTTTTCTTTCTTCTTTCTTCTTCTTTCTTCTTTCTTTCTTTCTTCTTTCTTTCTTTCTTCTTTCTTTCTTTCTTCTTTCTTTCTTTCTTCTTTCTTTCTTTCTTCTTTCTTTCTTTCTTCTTTCTTTCTTTCTTCTTCTTTCTTTCTTCTTTCTTTCTCTTTCTTTCTTTCTTCTTTCTTTCTTTCTTTTTTCTTTCTTTCTTCTTTCTTTCTTTTTTCTTTCTTCTTCTTTCTTTCTTCTTCTTTCTTCTTTCTTCTTTTTGCTTTCTTCTTTTTTCTTTCTTCTTGTTTCTTTCTTCTTTTTCTTTCTTCTTTTTTCTTTTTTCTTTCTTCTTTTTTCTTTCTTCTTTCTTCTTTCTTTCTTCTTTCTTCTTTTATTTCTTTCTTCTTTTTTCTGTCTTCTTCTTTCTTCTTTTTTCTTCTTTTTTCTTTCTTTCTTTTTTCTTTCTTCTTTTTTCTTTCTTTTTTTTTCTTTCTTCTTTCTTTTTTCCTTTTTGTTTTTTCTTTCTTTTTTCTTTCTTTTTCTTTCTTCTTTTTTCTTTCTTTCTTTCTTCTTCTTTCTTATTTCTTTCTTCTTCTTCTTCTTTCTTCTTTCTTCTTTTTCCTTTTTTTTTCCTTCTTGCTTTCCTTTTTCCTTTTCTTTTTTCCTTTTCCTTTTCTTTTTTCCTTTTCCTTTTCTTTTTTCCTTTTCTTTTTTCCTTTTCTCCTTCCTCCTCCTTCCTCATTCCTCCTCCTTCCTTCTCCTTCCTCCTCCTTCCTTCCTCCCTCCTTCCTCCTTCCTCCTCCTTTCTCCTCCCTCCTCTTTCCTCCTCCCTCTTTCCTCCCTCCTCTTTCCTCCTTCCTACTTCCTCCTCCTTCCTCCCTCCTTCCTCCTTCCTCCTCCCTTCTCCCTTCTTCCTCCTTCCTCCCTCCTTCCTTCCTCCTTCCTTCCTCCTCCTTCCTCCTTTCTGCCTCCTTCCTCCCTCCTCCTTCCTCCTTCCTCCTTCTTCCTCCTCCTTCCTCCCTCCCTCCTTCCTCCTTCCTTCCTCCTCCTGCCTCCTCCTCCTTCCTCCCCCTCCCCCCCTCCCCCTGCCTCTTGCTTCTTGTTCCCTCCTCCTCTCCCCTCCTCTTCTTACTTCCTCCTCCTCCTCTCCTGCCTCTTGCTTCTTGCTGCCTCTTGCTTCTTGTTGCCTCTTGCTGGCTTGCTGCCTCCTCTTCCTCTTCCTCCTGCTCTCCTGCCTCTTGCTTCTTGCTGCCGCTTGCTTCTTGCTGCCGCTTGCTTCTTGCTGCCGCTTGCTGGCTTGCTGCCTCTTGCTTCTTGCTGCCACTTGCTTCTTGCTGCCGCTGCTGGCTTGCTGGCTTGCCTCTTCCTCTTCTTCCTCCTCTTCCTCTTCGTCGTCTTCGTCTTCCTCGTTTTCCTCTTCTTCCTCTTCCTCCTTTTCCTCTTCCTCTTTCTCCTCTTCCTCTTTCTTCTTCTCCTCTTCCTCTTTCTCTTTCTCCTCTTTCTCTTTCTCTTCCTTTTCCTCTTCCTCCTCTTCCTCTTCCTTCCTCCTCTTCTTCCTCTTCTCCAGATATTACTGATCAGTAATCACTTCAAACGTTTCGCTCTCAGTCCATCTTCCCGCCTTACACCTGTGCCATAGCTAGAAAGCTCTTGGTGAGTTTTCGAACCAACTACACAAGCGACAACAGCATAGGCTAAGATCAAGGCGCTTGAAGTCCTTGTCCCTTAAAATTGAAAACTACAACCTTTGACGCAGGTACGTTGAACTTCGACAGTACGTGCACTGGTCCTGGCTTCCACCCTATTGTCACCTCCCCTCCAGCCACGTTTCTGGTAAATGGCGATTGAAAGACATACGTAGATACATGGATGGTTGGATGGATAGATACTGGATAGATAGATGAGATGTCGCAAAGGAATGTAGTCCTTGCAAAGGAACGCAGTTTCACATCAAACAATAATTTGTGTACTGTGCATGTGTCCGGGATGGGAATCACGGGTAGACTGTGTTCTGGAAAAAGAAGAGGAGGAAGGACGTTGAAGAAAAAGGCAATCTAGGAATGGAGAGTGGGAGGATAAGGAAGAAGAGAAAGAAAAGGAAGCCGTTAGTCCAAGTGTTTTGAGCACCGTAAGCTTGCGCAAGCTACAATGATGACATTGTATGAGGCCTAAACCCCCGCAGGGACCTAGCCCGGGCTATGCAACACTGGACGGCTATGATGGAATGCAGTCACCAATACGGACTAGAGGAAGATTAGTCCAATTTTTGACTGCACAGGAGCGATAAATCGCAAAAGAGCAACGAGCTACGCAGGAGGATAGCTTGAAGCAAAGGGATTTGGATTGGGGATGGGAAAAACCCAAGGCGCGGAAACATCGATGAACAGATAGATAGATAGATAGATAGATAGATAGATAGATAGATAGATAGATAGATAGATTAGATAGATTAGATAGATAGATAGATAGATAGATAGATAGATAGATAGATAGATAGCTGGATGGATAGATAGCTGGATGGATAGATAGCTGGATGGATAGATAGCTGGATGGATAGATAGCTGGATGGATAGATAGATAGATAGATAGATAGATAGATAGATAGATAGATAGGTAGATAGGTAGGTAGATAGGTAGGTAGATAGGTAGGTAGATAGGTAGGTAGATTAGATAGATAGATTAGATAGATAGATAGGTAGGTAGATTAGATAGATAGATTAGATAGATAGATAGATAGATAGATAGATAGATAGATAGATAGATAGATAGATAGATAGATATATATAGATAGATAGATAGATAGATAGATAGATAGATAGATAGATAGATAGATAGATAGATAGATAGATAGATAGATAGATTGATTGATTGATTGATTGATAGATTGATTGATTGATTGATAGATAGATAGATAGATAGGTAGGTAGGTAGGTAGGTAGGTAGATAGATAGATACTATTAGGTAGGTAGGTAGGTAGGTAGGTAGATAGATAGATACTATTAGGTAGGTAGGTAGGTAGGTAGGTAGATAGATAGGTTGAAGATAGATATAGATTTTTGTTTAGTCTAGGAGCGTCGCGTAGCCAATAGCCATAGGCGTCCTAGCAGGAGGCATCATCGGCTCATTCCTGGTTTCGCTTCCTGACTCTACCCCAGCGGGGGGATCCGCTCACCAAGCACAAAGTGCAGGGTGAGTACCTTTTATGGGAGAGCTCTAAAGAACACCCAACGCCACAGCCACGCATGCTGCAGCTTTGCGAGGTAGCCCACTGGCATTTGGTGCAATTTTCTCTTAAGAGGGCCGGACGTCGGCGACGAACACCTTCCCTCCATGATAGATAGAAAGAAAGTGATGGATGTATAACTGGATGCGTAGGTAGGTAGGTAGATAGCCAGACAGACAGATAGGCAGCCAGACAGATAGATAGACATAGATAGATAATAGCCAGACAATAATGAATATTATGTGGTGCAGGTTCAAAGCACCCTCAACACGGTGCGCGTCACCAACATAACTTCAAAAAGTACATGCGGATATGGAGGTCTAGCAATATTTAATGTTTTCCTGAATGCTATTACATGTTATGGCTATATTATGTCAATAGTTAATTACACTAGTGTGATATATTATGTGTTCAGATTCGTTGTGCCATGTTATGTTGCATGGAAAATATTTAATTATATATTATATTGTAATATATTACATTTCATTATCTTAATATTGAGATACAAAAAGAACAATCACTGCAAGCGCCTTGATCTCAGCCTAACCGTGTGCATAAGATTTGGCATCGTGCCCCTTGGAAAGCTCTGATCGGAGCATTTCAACGAGCCGCTGCGCAAGCAAAAATGACCAGCAATTGCTGAGAACGAAGCGTAAAAAGCTCAAGTATTTCTATTGAACCTGTTGGCTGCGTGTAGGTGGAGAATGCCAGTTCTACGGCGCAACATCACAAGGAGGAGGAAACTCTGGGGCAATATGCTGGCAAACCCGCCAATTCTACGCAAGTCCGGTCTCCACTTACGCTTCTTCATCCCCTTCTTCTTCGTCTTCGTCTTTTTCTGCTGCTGCTCCTCCTTTTTCTTTTCTTGCTCCTCCTTTTTCTTTCTTGCTTGCTTGCTTGCTTGCTTGCTTTTTTCCTTTACTTTCTTTTCTTTCTTTTTCCTCCTGCATCTCCTTTTTCTTTTTTTCCTCCTTCTTTGATGCGTGCATACGAACATGCATTTTCAGACATTATAAATATGCATATGCAAATAATATTATTCTCAGTCGTTTCCGATTTTTTTCTTCATTTTCTTTCCTGATTAGTTAATATTCAACTTTTAACTGTTCTCTGTCTCTCTCTCTCTCTCTCTCTCTCCTTTCTCGGTTTTGCATGAAGTCAGAAAGCTGAATAGGAGTTCTCACTTCTTAAATAGAACAAGCAACGACTTCAAGCGCATCGTTCTCAACCCATCCTTGCGTCCACAACCTGTACCATGGCTCATTAGAAAGCTCTTACGAGCTGCTGCACAAACATTAGCCGTCAGCACGCAGAGTTGGCTGAGAACGAAGCGCTGAAAAATGATCGTTTATCGTCCTTGAGAACGAGGAAGAGCTCAATTGAATGCTGCTTGGTGCAGAACGTGACGTACACGGTAGAAGCGATCAGGGGCTCGGCTGACACGTTTTTGGTCCTTTCCGGAGCGTGTTCCTGCAGGGACGACGACAGTGGCAACGGTTTGATGTGTTAGCTCAGCTCTTTGTACTTTTGCGTTAGGCCTGTGGACCTGATGAGTACAATCAGCAATCACTTCAAGCGCTTCGATCTCAGCCGATCCTTCGTACAGAGCCTGTGTCATGGCTCATTAGAAAGCTCTGTCTACAGCTTGTAAACGAACTTGTACGGCACGATCACAAAAGCGCTGGAAGTGATTGCTCGTTGCACTTCAGAAGTAGGGATTTCTCATGCGTCTTGATTCTCGTAGTGATCATTCCTAGGGATCAGCGAACAAAGCAACAAAAGAAAGAAGGGAAGAGGAATAAAACCAGCTATCTCGGCGACCTCCTCGAGAGAGGGAATGAATGAATGTATGCATGAAGCGAAAACAGGAAAGAACTTTTGTGAAACCCCTTAAAATATCCATATGTACACGTGCGTGATGTTACATATATACATATATATATATATATATATATATATATATATATAATATATATATATATATATATATGTGTGTGTGTGTGTGTATCTATGTGTGTGTATGTATGTATGTGTGTGTGTGTGTGCGTGGTGTCTTGTGGTGTGTATTTATGTATGTCCTTGCATGTTTTGCTTTCTATTTGACGTTCTACGCACGTACATACGTACAACCACATGCAAATCCCCTTGCAATGGTGGCTTTCTTCATGCTCGGTAATGCATAAAATAAAAGTTTGTTTCCACGGTTTGCTATTTCTTTTGGCTGTGCAGCTCTGCATATAATTGAATCTAAATGTGTGAATCGAATCTAAATGTGATGCAGGCGTACATTTTCTTGTATGTTCGCTCTGAAAATAGGTACTCTCAGTAAGTGCACTTGTACGTCCGCCACGGTATCTATCTATTATCTATCTATCTATCTATATGTATATATATACATATATATATATATACTATGCACGTAAGTTTGTATGCGTAGTCATCCATTTATCATCATTCATCCATCCATATAGGTATCTATCTTTCCATCTATGACAAACGTCTGTCTTGCCAATTCCTCTCTCTCTGTCTGTCTCATGTATATATATATATATATGTATCCCTTTGGTGTATCCATCCATCTATCCATTCCTTAGACCTTTCATCCATCAGATTCTGTCTATCTATATATCTACCCATCCATTTATCTGTCTCCATCTCTTTCTCGATATCTATCGGCTTCGCAGCAGCTCAGGGACCTAAGCTATTATGTATATTGTATTGTATTGTATTTGTATAGTATTTGTATTTGTAGTGAGTGCACCTAAGAGCTATTATATATATTGTATTGTATTTGTGTTGTATTATCTTCTCATATTATTAATATAATAATACCGTACGATATTCTGTAGACATAGAAATATCTCTTCCAGGGGATGTGGTCGTTAGACGACCGCAAAACACGGTTAAATTGTATCATCTAACGACTATATTCCCTGGATATTTCTATTTAACTATCTATGCATTTTTTTCCTATCGATTCGTGCAGGGTGGATTGGTAAATGTGTGTGCCTCTACGAGGGGAAACTCAACAGGCAGTTGGGTTTACAATTTATCTCCTTGTTCAGGTATGTCTTTTGTGTAAGAAAGCTTTATGTTGATTACATTCATAATCGTAGAATATTATATTATATCATACTATATTATATTATGTTATATTTATATTTATTGTTATACTTCCGTACACTCGTACACTGAAATTTCAGTACAAAATGAAATATAGTATGGTATAATAAATATAAAATATAATATAATTATATTACATGGAAATTTCCATACACGTCTACTTAACACGTTTACAACGACAACAACAAAATCGCATGTAAATATGCATACGCATTTGCATTCACATATGTTTTGCACTGTGTTGTATTCCAGGAGGCGGAGGGTTTTTGCCGGATCCTCAGGTAGATGCCTGTGATCAGAAAAGATGTATGCGTGTCTGTACGTGTTGTTATGTATGAGGTTATTTCTTAAAGCACAATGACAATGACAATGACGTCCAGCCAATTATGTATGAGGTTATTTCTTAAGTACAATGACACTGACTTTTTCCAGCCCGACGTGGTCCATTCTGATAACCGTTGCTTGTGCGGTGGCTTGTTTGAAAGCTCTCATCAAGGGCTTTCGAATGAGCCATGACGTAGGTTTAGGACGCAATGGCTGGTTGAGAGCGAAGCGCTTGAAGTCACTGTTCAAGGATTAGGCACTCTCTCTTGTGTTGCTATGTACGTCAGAATGTTTATTTTTATTACATTTAATTTCCCCCGGGGGGGGGGGGGGGGCACTCGGAACTGAAGACGCGGTTGATAGTATTAAATGACCAGAGGAGCTCTTCTTAAATACAATTGACAACTCTGTTGTGGCTTGTGCAGTAGTCAAAGGGCTTTCTAACTGCCGAAGTCAGGCTTTGAACACAAGGCTTGGCTGAGAACGAAGCGCTTGAAGTCATTGTTCATTGTACTTGGGTAATATGATATTCTCCTGCTGATTGTGTTAGATGAGCGTCTGCGAGTGCGTAATGGTTTTCGTTGAGTTTTACTTCGGTACGTATACATGTGTATTATGTATGCATGTATGTATGTATTTATGTATCGGTCTCAAGCAGCGGCAGCAGAAGAAGAAGGAGAAAGAAGTAGTAGAATCAGTAGTAGTAGTAGTTGCAAAAAGGAGGAGAGCAAAAAAAAGAAACAGCAGCGGCAGCAGAAACAGAAGGAAGAAGAGAAAGAAAAAGAGGACGAAAATGAGGAGAAAAAGAAAGATGAGGAAAAGCAGTTGTCAGCGCGGTTCCTGAAAGTTCGTATTTGTCTGTGTAGGTGTCAGCACTATCTTTCTGGAAGAACTTCGTGTCTTTCCTAACTCGCCTGTACGTAACCTGCAATCATGTGTGATTTCTTCAAGTGCATAGCATACACAGAAAGATAATATCCCGAGATATGCTTAGCTCTAAAGTGCACGCACGCTTGAAGTCCTTGCTGGTTGAAAAGTTCCTAGTTCTCAAGTACAAAGAACAATAATTTCAAGCGCTTCTTGCCAGTCAATTCTGGTGGTTGTTGCTTGTGTAGCGGTTCGTTTCAAAGCTCTTGATGGAGCTTTCTAATGAGCCACGACACAGGTTCGCAACCAAGAATGGGCTGAGAATTATGCGTTTTGAAGTTTTTGTTCTTGGTACTAGGATCTCTTGTACTGAAGATTGTTAGAAAAACTTGAGCAAACCATGCATCCCAGCCTAATCCAGCGTAAGGTCCACAAAAAAAGCAGTTGGATATTTTCACCATATCCTATTATTTCGGGAATTTGGCCATAAATGTAGACAAATTCCCTGTATACAGTATGCAAAGGTATCGTGGAAATGTCCTTCTGTGCATGGGCTGAGAACGGAGCCCCTACAAATTGAACGAGATTGTGATTGCAGTCCTTCCACACTGGGATACCTATACATTCTCTCTTCATACAATATAAATTATGTGTGAAATTTCCCTTTCCCCCCCCCCCTGTCACGCTCGGCAAAAACTGCATAAAAATATCCAAAATCTGGGTAAATTTCGAGTCATCTGTTGGGAAAAGTCCTCAAAAGCAGCCAGACACATGTGTATACCATTTCGGTCACTTTTTAGCCATATTTTGAAGAAAAAAAAATGCTTGACTTGAAATTTCGATAAGTTTCCTTATGTTGAAAGTTTTTTATCCAGGGTGACGAATTCCCCGGTGTGTGTATGTGTTTGTGCGTGTGTTTTTTTTTTGGGGGGGGGGGGGGGCCAAAATATATTAATATAATATATATACAGCTTGGTTGGGCAGGCTCCAGGAATTCAAAGTATTGAACACACAATATATATATATACGTAAATATATACATAATATCTTGTACAAATTTGAGCACCAACGTCGGACATCGACAATGCGAATTGTTTTGCAGAAGTTTTACCCAAAAATACGCTACATTTTGCGCGAATCTTGCGGTTTTTTTTTGTTTTTTTTTTTAGCCTTGAAGAGTTCCCAGTTCTTAAGTACATGGACAGTGAATTCAAGCCTGTGTTCTCAGCCCATTGTTGCGTTGCGAATGTGTCATGACTCCTTGCTTGGAAAGCTCTTGATAAAAGCTAACCACGACCCAGCAGCAACGACCAGAATGGGCTGAGCGCTTGAAGCAATTGTTGATTTATACTGAAGAGCTTCTCAGAACCCTTGGGAAGTTCCCAGTATGTCAGGTTCGATTCTGGTATCGATGGTTGTTCTTTGTCCACTGGCTCATTTGAAAGCATTTGTCAAAGGCTATTCTCTTCGGCCATGACAGGATTTGCTGAACCGAAACGCGTCACGTACTGCCTTACTGAGCGCAGTTCACATTGGGACATTTCCATGGCCACCATATTCGTTTGGGTACCAGGAATGTATCCAAACGAGATGATATCTTGTAAGCACTAGGCACCTCTGTGTTGTGGTAGGGTATAGTGGAAGTCAAGGACGTGGTCTGGGGGGTGAAGAACCCTGCCGTGGGGCCTGCCAACGGTCTCCATGCAAGAGAGAGAAGAGAATTCTTACTTCTTAAGTACAATAAACACTGACTTCCAGCACACTGACTTCTCTCAGCCAATTCTGTTTGTTGGGGCTTGGCAGTAGCTCACTTCAAAACTCATACCAAGAGCTAACGAGCCACGACACAGCTTAGAAGACAATGATTGGCCGAGGACGAATCGCTTGAAGCCGTCGCTCATTGTACGCAAGACTAAATCAGCTCCTACATCTTAAGTACAATAGGCCAGGACTTCAAGCGCTTCATTTCTTGCGCCCTCTTTGTCTTGACTCGGTTGAAAGCTCTTGCTGAGAGCTTTCAACAAGAGCTTGCAAGCGAACCGCTGCACATTTCAATTTACCTCTCTCTCTCTCTCACTCTCTCTCTCACTCTCTCTCTCTCTCTCTCTTCTATATTCTCTCTCCCTACGTCTATAAGAGTAAGTTGCGAATGAGAGAACGTGGAGGCGTGTGTCGTTTCACCTTCCAAATCTTCCAATTAAACATTTATTATTACATACATAAATACACGCATAGATGCATGCATACATATACATACGTACACTCACGTACATACATGCCTGCATACGTACATACATATATGCAATACATAACACACACACCTACTGGGAACTCTGCTGCCATTTTTCTCAACATGCTCCTTGCGACTGGTTCGTAGGACAGTGCTTGTTCAACGGACCGTGCAACGTTACGCTTGACGCAGGCGGTAGGCTCGTATCGGCTACGCCGATCGGATGGCCCAACAGCACGAGTAAGCCCAGCTCAGTCAACCATCATAGCTCTCAAGCTATTAGCAATAACTTTAAACGCTTCGTGGATAGTGGATAGATAGATGGATAGATACAGCCAATTCTGATCGTTGTTGCTTGTTCACGTGTAGCACTTGGTTTGATAGCTCTCCTTCAGAGATTGAGTCGCGACACAAGAATCGGCGGAGAACGAAGCGCTTGAAGTCATTGTTTATTTTATTTAAGAACTGAGTGTCTCTCTCAAGCACTTCAAGTCACTATCCTGAGGAAAGGAGAACCAGAGCAGTTATCAGTTCTTAAGTGCGGACCATGATTTCGAGCGTTTTGTTCTCAGTCAATGATTGAGTCCAATAGATAGATAGGTAGATAGATAGATAGATAGATAGATAGATAGATAGATAGATAGATAGATAGATAGATAGATAGATGGATAGAAAACCTGTGTCATAGCTCGTTAGAAAGCTCTTGGTATGAGCTTTCAAACGAGGTACTGCACAAGCCGCGACAGGGAGGACTGGCTGAGAACGAAAAGCGGGCTTCAGGTCATGGTCCATTGTGCTCAAAACTGAGTACTTCTCATCCCCTCAATTGGTATGGCTGTATTCCGTGGCAGGTCCGTTTGCGTTTATCGAGAACAGCACGACGCAAGGGTCAGTACATCTATCATCGACCTACCTCTTTATGTATCTATCTAGATGTATTTGGAGCCTTTCGATTCGGAACGCGCCAACTATTATATGCTATCTAATTGTGTATCTGTTTGTCTTTTTATATGTATAATCTATCCTTCAATCTTTCTACCCAGGCTACCTGTTACACCTCCATCCTGAATAGAATAGTGGACAATGTTCTTCAGAGCTTCGTTCTCAGTCCTTTTTTGTGCCACAAAGATTGTCTGAGATCGAAGAAGAGAGAGAAAGACTGGTCTGCAGCATGCATACACACACACACATATATATATACATATATATATATATGTATATATATATATGTTTTGTATGTATGTATGTATGTATGTATATGAATTCCTTGTACATGGAGCTAAGAAATTATGGCAACAGTCATTGTTCAGCACATAAAAACTAATAACTTCTCGTCGGTGTTGACGTGATTTATATTATTATTATTATTATTATTATTATTATTATTATTATTATTATCATTATTATTATTATTATTATTATCATTATTATTATTATTATTATTATTATTATTATTATTATTATTATTATGTAAGCAAAGACTTGCGTTAGAGGAGTGTCCTGAACGCTCAAAGGAAGCGTTTACTTTTGAACATCAGAAACAACAGCCGCAACAACAACGCCAATACGCAAAGACAACTACACAATAGCGAGAATAACAAAGCCATAGGTTCGTTTTGTGAGTTTTGCCTAAAATTGAGGAAGCTGAATACCTACCTGCTTTCCATCTATCTAGCTCTGCATCTTATCTACCTGTATCTATGCATCCGTCAATCTATCTACTGTCCGTTTATCTATCAATCCAGTCATTTAGTATCAGATTCTATTTATCCATCTATCCGTCTGTCCGTCTACTACCTACCCGCCTCAGTACCTGCCTGTGTGCCTGTCTACCTACCCATCTAGTTTTATCATATACCTGTCGATTTTTTTTCCACATATCTCTATCTACCAACGCGCCTACCTAACTGCTCTAGCCATATGCACATGCCACGTTTTTCATGGGAACCATTCATCTATCTACCTGTCTATCTGCCTATCTACTCTAGGCCATATGCGCATGCCACGGCTTTCATTGGAATCTTCTGTATAGCCCTCTTTATACCTACCTATCCCATCTTTTTTCTCAGCCTGTAGGCCACATGCGCATGCCACTTCCTTCATCGGGATCAACTGCTGATCTGTCTGCCTACCTACCCACCTAGGCCATATGCGCATGCCACGGTTTTCATCGGAGTCAACTGCTTATCTTTCTGTCTGCCTACCTACCCACTTAGGCGATATGCGCATGCCACGGTTTTCATCGGAGTCAACTGCTTATTTTTCTGTCTGCCTACCTACCACTTAGGCCATATGCGCATGCCACGGTTTTCATCGGAATCAACTGTTTATCTTTCTGTCTGCTTACCTACCCACCTAGGCCATATGCGCATGCCACTTCCTTTATTGGAACCGTCTGCGTGCCTACGGCGGCCTTTAGTTTGGGCACGGAATGCCGAACCATCACGTTTATGGTAGACACACAGCCGTGCCCTTTTTTATGTACGTATCATATATATATATATATATATATATGATACGTACATGCATACATACATCCATTCCTATGCTCAGCAGCACGGACTGATATTATTCATTATATTATATTGTATTGTATTGTATAACATAATGTCATATCATATCACATCATAGAATGTCATGTAATGTCATGTCATGTCATGTAATGTAATTTAATATATCATAAAAAATAATGTATATTAATGTATATGTAATCTATATATGTATATATAATATAATATATTATATATAGTTTCGTTTGTATGTATATGTTTCTAACTGCATGTTCACTAGTACGGGCTGTCATGCCAACACTTTAGGGAACATAACAAGTAGCATATAGATTATTATGTACATCATGCATTACATACACATATATGTGTAGAATTTATTACAAGACATGTATCCATGTGTATGACATACTAAAATGAACACAATCTTGCATAAACATCTATGAAATTCGTACATCTCTTTATCTCTATCTACCTATCTCATAAAAGCTTATATACCTATATATATGTATGTATGTATGTATTCTTGTCTCTTTTAGGGAACATTTTGCAGTTCAGGGAGTCAGTCCGCGCTCCAAACGTCTTCTTTCTTGGGGACGAATCTAACTTATACAGCAATTGCGTAAGTCGGTGTTTGTGTGTGCTTTATTCTTTTGTCACTGTTGTTGGCTAGTTTGTAGTGTTTGGCTTTTTCTTCTTTTGGTGTTTCTGCTTCTTGCGTTTGCTTTTGATTTCTGTTTTGTTCTCTTCATCCTTGGAGCCGTTTTATTTCTCTTATTTTATTTTTATCTTATGGTTGTCCGCCCTCGTCGCTTTGTGGAAATTAATGTTGTGTGTTCTCATTTGCGTAAATGATGTGTTTGTTTCATATTGTTTCTTGTTTTCGTGCATATAATAATATTCTGCGTATGTTCGTTGCGTATTGTTTTCTGTTTTATTGTTTGTCGAATAAACGAATTGCAAATATATATACATATTTTTATATAATATATATATTATACATATATATATGTATGTATACACACACATATGTATATATATATATAATATATATATTATACATATATTATATATGTATGTATATGTATATATATTATATATATATGTATATATATAACATGCGAGACTAACTCCAAAAATTCAAGATCCTAGCCTTAAATTTGCCTGAGAAGCCTGCATATAGAGGCATTGCTGGTTTTTTTAATTACAAATGAACAAGGACTTGGAATCTTGCAATGCTTTGTTTTCCTTATGTCATGGCTCATCAAATTGCTCTTGCTGAGAACGAAGCATTGCAAGTCGATTCATGATTGTACTTGAGAACCAGCAGCCTCGCTTGTGGTTTAGCATCACGGGGGGCAATTTTCTAGACATGGATCATTTTCATAGCTCAATTCTTTCCCGAATACTGTTTGACAGTTTTTTGTTTCACTGCGGGGGGGGGGGGGGGGGGTTCTATATTTAATCAATGACATATCATATATTAATTGCATGTGTATATAATACATATATCATATATATAATTTAACGATCGCATAGGTTAGCTTGCACATTAGTGGATATTCGATGCACGTTCTCTGTGTTTGACCAGCTATCGGAATAATTAGTGGATATTCGATGCACGTTTTTTGTGTTTGACTAGCTATCGGAATAATTTGAGTACCTCCCCCCTGTCCCCGGCTCTATGGCCCGGTTTCCCCGACACTACCAAAGTGCGTCTCTCTCTCTCTCTGCATGTATATATATGTATATATATATATACATGTATATATATATATAATATGTGTTTGTGATATATATATCTATAACCGTTGCCCCCAACACTAATTCAGTACGTTTATCTCTGTGTGTTTATGTACCTGTGTATGATATATATTATATATGTATGTTATTTATTTATTTATTTATTTATATTATTATCGCTAGGTTTCCCCAACACTTGGTGCAATACGTCTTCTCTCTCTCTCTCTCTCTCTCTCTCTCTCGCTCGCTCGCTCGCTCGCTCGCGCTCACTCTCTCTTTCTCTTTCTCTCTCTCTCTCGCTCGCTCGCTCGCTCGCTCGCGCTCACTCTTTCTCTTTCTCTCTCTCTCTCTCTCTCTCTCTCTCTCTCTCTCTCTCTCTCTCGCTCGCTCGCTCTCGCTCTCGCTTTCTCTCTCTCTCTCTCTCTCTCTCTATATATATATATATATATATATATATATATATATATATATATATTTGTATAATTATGCCCGGCAAGTATGGCCTGATGCATATATATGTGATTTTATTGTCACGCTTTCACTACAAGTGAATTTTTTCAAGATGCGTTGTTTCGAGCTTTCCGATCGCGATAACCCTATTTCGACGTGCCCACCACCCCCAAAAAAACATACACACACACGCACACCACCACTCAAGTCGCCGCTCTTTCGGTCTCTACCTATTCACTGGCTACATGCACGCATACATACAAACCTAGGCTTATGTGCACGCATACATACATGCTTACTTAAACACGTAAGTATTTGCGTATGTATGTATGTAATGGAAATTATGAAATGTATCTTTGTGTGCACGTATTTATGCATGCATGCAATTATCTGTGCACATACGTATGTATGTCTATCAGTCTGTATGTGTGTATGCATGAATGAATGTCACCCACCAACAGCCACTGTCTGGATGCAGCTACCCGTCAACAATAACACATCCTTTGGGCTTGAAGTACCTGGTCGCTTGGTAGATTACAACCTGTACTTGGACAAGACCTGCGTCAACGGTTCAGAAGAAAGAGGAGAGGAAGCGGAAGAGCCGGAGAACAGAAACGGAAGAGGAAGCGAAGCTTAGGAGGAGCAGGAGCAGCAAGAAATAAAGAGGAGTAAAAGGAGACGAAGCAGAGGAGCCAGAAGCAGAAGAAATTTGTTTTACTTATTTTCGATTAATTTTATTTACTGTTCATTCACTTGTGTCTTTTACTTATTTATTTATTTGTTCATTTGTTTGTTTGTGTTTGTGAGTTTGTTTGTGCGCGTGTTTAGTTGTCTAGCGGTTGCAGCTCTGCCAGTTGTTCCGTCTTCGCCTTGGCATCGTCTGCTTGTTTTCATTGGTTTATTTGTTTCTTTTGTGTGTGTTTCAAAGTATCGTCAAAACGACCAGTTCTTACTTCTCAACTACAGAGGAATGCATTCCACCGCCTCGTTCTCAGCTTCTTCTTGACCTGCGTGGTGCCTCGTCGGTGAAAGATCTCGATCGGAACTTTTGAACGAGCCACTGTATCAGCAACAACTGCAAGCTTTTGCTGAGAACAAAGCTCTTGAAGCCATTGTTAATTGTACCTAAGAACGACGAACGTATCAAACGTTGATCGTACCTATCTTCGCCTCGGACGGCATGAGAAGTTCTTCGTTCTTAAGTGCAATCAACAGTGACTTCCATCGCTTCTCTAGCTCATTCGAAACCTACCAGGAGCCTTCTATCGGCCATAATGCAGGATGAACACAAGGATTGACTAAGAACGAAGCGCTGTTCCTTGTACTTAAGAACTAGGAACCTCTTATGGTCGTGTGCGTGTGTGTTGCTTGGTTTTTTAGGAGCGCTGTTGTCGATTTGTGACATGCTTACCCATCTTTGCCTTAGCATCGTGCCTCTTTATTTGTTTGCTTATTCGTTTTGTTTATTTGTCTGTTTGTTTGTGATCTGCTGAGGACAGTTGTGGATATGCATGACTCGTACCAACCTTCACCTTGGACGGCATGGTTTGTTCGTTTGCTTGCTTTGTTTAGGAGCGCGCCGTTATCGATATGTACCAAGCACAACCCCTTCGCCTTGGACTGCATAGTTTGCTTATGTTTGCCTTAAGTTTGTGTGTGAACCTTTATCGATATGTATCAAGGAACCAACCCTTCGCTTTAGATTGCATGGCTTGTTTTCTTAATTTGTAAGATCGTCCTTGTAGATATGCATCAATCAAACTAAACTTCGCCTTTCACGGCATGGTTTGTTTGCTTCTATTTGTTGTTTGCTTTGTTTAGGGCGCGCCGTTATGGGTATGTATCAATCAAACCAACCCTATGCCTTAGACTGCATGATTTGTTTGCTATGCTGTTTGTTTTTTTGTGTAGGAGCGCCGTTGTCGATATATGTCAATCAAACCAACCTACGCCTTAGACGGCATAGTTTGTTTGCTTATGTTATTTGTTTTTGTTTAGGAGAGCGCTGTTATCGGTATATAATTGATTCAAACAAACCAACCTTCACCTTAGACTGCATGGTTTGTTTGCTTGCTCATGTTGTTTGTTTATTTATTTGCTTTGCTTAGGAGAGCGCGGTTTTCGATATGTATCAATTGGACCAACCTTGGCCTATGATGGCATGGTTATGTTTGTTTACTTGCTTTGTTTAGGAACGGAATTGTCGATATGTATCAACCGCACCAACCTTGGCAGTGGACGCCTACAACCCAGCACAATGACGGTACGTATGTGCCTATGTATGTACGTATGTTTCTGTGTATGTGTGGTCCTCCACTTCCTTTTCTTCTTCTGCTGCTGCTGCTGCTTCTTTGCATCCTGGTGGTCTTCATGTAGTAGCAGATGTAGAGGCAAAGACGAAGAAAAAGAAAGGAAGAGGTAGTAATAGTGGTGGTAGTGGTAGAGTAGAGATAGAGTAGTAGCAGCAGCATCGTTTGCAGCAGTCCTGGTAGTAGTGATACTATTAGTCGGCTAGTAGTTCTATTCGTATATTACTACTACTACTACTACTTCTACTACTACTACTACTACTGCCATACTACCATTATTATCACCGCTACTGCTATCTACTACTAATAATAATACTTCTGCTACCAGTCCAAACTCACTGGTACGGTGAGTTTTGCCGAGTAATTCTTTCTCAGAACCCCCCCTTTCTGAGTTTGCCCACAGTGTTTTACTGTATGGAAATGTTCCTCTACTTCAAAGCCACCAAACTTTCGCGAAACGTGTCTTTTTGCTTGTGGTTTGTCGACAGCAGTATATGTGTGTATCTGTGTATGTCTGTATTGGTGTCAGGTCACCACGTCGTATACCAACGTTACTTTTTTTGGCGGCAATAGCAACGTTTCGTTTCCAGAGGTCACACCTGACACGAGAAGTGTAACCAGTTTCTTAAGTACTAACATTGAACAGTGACTTCAAGTGCTTCTTGTCGCTAGCGTGTACAGTGGCTCGTTTGACAGCTCTTATCAGGACCTTTCTACTGAGCCACAAAACAGGTTCTGTAGACAGGTATGGGCTGCAAGCGAAGAACTAGAAGTCGTTGCTCGTTGTACGTAAGAACTAAGACCCCATGAACAATGACTTCTAGCGTTTCGTTGTCAGCCAATTCTTGCCTCCTGCGCCTGTGTCGTGGCTCTGTAGCAAGTTCTCGTAAGAGAGACAAACCGCTATGCAAGCAACGGCGACCAGAACTGACAGAGAATGAAGCGCTGGAAGTCATTTTACTTAAGAACTAGGTACTTCTAATGCTCACGTGAATTCAAGTATTACCGTGGTGATCGCGTTCTACATACATGCAGACAATACCTATTCCCAGCCGATCCTTGTTGCGGTTCGTGCAGTAGCTGATTGGAAGCTCATCTCAAGAGCTTTCTAATGAGCCGTGGCACAGACAGGCTTCGGACACAAGGATTGACTGAGAACGAAGTGCTTGCATTGTTCGTTGTACTTAAGAAAACTGTTGGTATAAGCTTTTAGATGAGCTACATACAGCGCAATCCACAGCAAGCGTATTGGCTGAGAATGAAGCGCTGGAAGTCATAGTTCGTTGCCCTAAGAAGTAGGAACTTCTCAAGGTATTGATGGGGGAATGGCAAATATCATCGGCAGGCCGAAACGTTTCATGAGTCGTACAATGAACTATCACTTCAAATGCTTCGTTCTCGGGCAATACTGCTTGTTCTGGCTTTGTACTGTAGCTTGTTTGACAGCTCTTCATTGTAGCTTTCTAATGAGCCATCACAGAGGTTCTGGACGCAAGGATTGGCTGAGAACAAAGCGCCTGAAATAAGTGTTCCATCGTAACCTAAGAACTAAGAACTCCTTTTGAAGTATTGACGGGGAGCGTCAAATTCATCGGCAGGCCTAAAACGCGTTCATGTTTCCGGGAATCAGACTTATATAATTGCATACGCACACACAATTCTGATTCTCAAGACTATGACTTCAAACGATCTGTTCTCAGTCGATTCTTGCGTCCCGAACTTGTGGTGTGGCTCATAAGAAGTCTGTTGTCAAAAGCCGCCAAATGAACCGCTGCACAAGCAACAACGACCAGAAATGGCTGAAAACAAAGCGTTTGCAGTAATTGCTCCTTGAAACTGATGGTGTACGAACATATATAGATACACCAAAGCAGCCTTATCAACATTTTCTTCTCTCTCTATCTCTATCTCTCTCTCTCAGACTTGTGCTGGCCAGTCCGCAGTAGATTGCGTCCCGGTAGTGATCCCCAACTGCATGGAAGCGTACGTTTGCTTCGAGCCCGTGACTGAAGACAGCTGCCCGTCTGGTCAGTCTCCTGAGAAGTTCCTAGTTCTTAAGTACAACTAGAAATAACTTGCCCTTCGTTGTTAGCGATTCGGCTTGTTGTAACTTGTGCAGTGGCTCGTTTGAAAGGTCTCATGAAGGGTTTTCTAATGAGCCATAGTGCAGGCTTTGAATGCTAGCATCGGCAGCTCGGACGACTTCTACTGCTGCTGCTGCTATTTCTACTAATACTAAACACTACTTTACTACTGCAGCTGCTACTACTAATACTAAAACTACCAATAATACCGCTGCTGCGGCTGCTACTACCTAGTACTATTACTACTACTGCTCCTGCGGCTACTACTGCCTCCTGTTGCTGCTGCTTCCGCTGCTGCTACCACCTACTACTGCTCCTCCTGCCTTCTCCTGTTGCTGCTGCTTCCGCTGCTGCTACCAATAATACTGCATTTGGTACAGTACTAGCAGCTGCTAGTAATGCTGCTGCCATTACCACTAGTTCTAATTCTAATACTAATACTAGTACTTCTATTACTATGACAGGCATACAATAATGATAATAATGATAATAATAGTGCTTCTCTGTCAGAGGCTGATCCATTTCTGGACATGCGCCTCCATCGTCTCACCCGCAAGGGGAGTACGAAGATTTGACCGATAGCTCTTATCACACCCCCGCAAGGCAGCTCCAAGCCTTCCAGACAGACCAATACTTTCAAATATACTTTCAAAATACTGGCATCGACGGGAATCGAACTGGCGATAGGTCCCAGATGGAATTGAACTTGACCACTGGGCTATCGCGGTGCGCAAATATAAAATAATAATACTATATCTGAGGCGTACTGATGCAGCTAATGGCATATCCTCCACGGACATAAGCCTCCAATACCGTTGTTCGAGGTCCTCCACCCCCCCGTGTCAGTCTCTCGCCTGATGATCGGGGCCACCGATGGAGCTCCTGAGGGCAAGACTGCACTAAGCCGAGGTTATTCCGCAGTCCCAGCAACCTCTTGCAAGACGTCACCGAATGTGCAAGTGCATACACCAAGCGCGGTTGCTAGAGCTGCCTCGAAACCCCACCCATAACAATCTGGTGTCTGCTGGGTCCTGGGCTATCAACCAGCATATGCGGAGTTTAAGATCTTTTACGCGCGCAACGACCCTCCTCCCCAGCATCTACCACCAAAGGGTTATGAGTTGGCGTCACAGTTTAACGCCTTGAGGCCATTGGGCTGGAACTCTGTTTAGGAAGTGTGACTAGGTTTTTTCATCGGGATTTCCCTCAAATATGTCACAGTCAACACTCCAAGGCAGATTTACTATATCTGAGGCGTACTGATGCAGCTAATGATAATAATAATAATAATAATAATAATAATAATAATAATAATAATAGTGCTTCTCTGTCAATGGTTGATGCATTTCTGCACATGCGCCTCCATCGTCTCACCCGTGAGGGGAGTACGAAGAATTGACGATAAGCTCTAATGACACCCCCGCAAGGGCAGTTCCAACACTTCCAGACGGACCGGTATGTTCAATGAAAATACTGGTCCAGACGGAGCGGTATGTTCAATGAAAATACTGGTGGCACCGACGGGAATCGAACTGGCGACAGGGCCCAGATGGTAGAACTTGACCACTGGGCTATCACGGTGTCCACAATAATAATAATAATAATAATAATAATAATAATAGTGCTTCTCAGTCAATGGCGAATGCATTTCTGCACATGTGCCTCCATCGTCTCACCCGCGAGGGGAGTACGAAGATTTGACGATAGGCTCTACTGACACCCCCGCAAGGCAGCTCCAAGCCTTCCAGACAGACCAATACTTTCAAAGAAAATATCCTTTGAAAATACTGGCACCGACGGGAATCGAACTGGCGACAGGGCCCAGATGGTAGACCTTAAACACTGGGCTATCGCGGTGCCACTAATAATAATAATAATAATAATAATAATAATGTATCTCCTGTCAATTGCTGAGCCAAAAGGCCATGTGCATCCAGTCCTCCATTCCATAAGGAAAGTCTCCACACCAATCGGTGGAATAAAGGAAGTGACGGCATTACTCTAGGAGCTTTATACCAATCAGCCCATTGAAAAGGACCAATGGCCTATGTACTCCCTAATAATAATAATAATAATAATAATAATAATAATAATAATATATTGATATGTCATGGCTGAGCCCGAGGGCCATGCGCCTCCATCCCTCGACCCAACAGGGACTACAGTGAGTATGTTGGGGAGGGAAGAGTGACTCTAACCATCCTGCATAGAAGGCCCCAAAAGGAAGTCCCTACTACCCGCACAGTGTCGGGTACCTTGCAGGAAATCAACTACAAATGATTGATCTTCCCCGCGTGAGAGCTCCACGAGACTGGGTAGGTCCCGCATGGAGGTACTCACAGGGGTAGCAGACATTTCATGCGGTCTGCCAGCGCATGAGGACGTTTTGTGGTAAGTATCTGGGACGCCTCGAAACCCGTCACCACCCCTAGATCGCGGAATGTAAATACCCCTTTGATCCACGTGGTGTATGTCTTATAAAAAACAACACAACGACATGGCCTCGGAACCAACACAACAACATAGCCTCGGAACCCACATCGACATAGCCTCAGAACCCACACAACAACAGAGCCTCGGAACCAACACAACAACATAGCCTCGGAACCAGCACAACAACATAGCCTCGGAGCCAACACAACGACATAGCCTCGAAACCAGTGGGAAGAGGCCCAACCACCTCCTCTTCCCGTGGGGTGCCATACTGTGCACCCCTCCATAATAATAATAATAATAATAATAATAGTGTATCTCCTGCCAATTGCTGAGCCAAAAGGCCATGTGCATCCAGTCCTCCATTCCATAAGGAAAGTCTCCACACCAATCGGTGGAATAAAGGAAGTGACGGCATAGAACATTACTCTAGGAGCTTTATACCAATCAGCCCATGGAAAGGACCGATGGCCTATGTACTCCCTAATAATAATGATAATGATGATAATAATGATAATAATAGGCTTCCTCAGACTATAGCATCAGATCCAGATCCTGGACATGTGCCTCCATTGGGTCAGAACACCAAACAGACATAGCAGCAACAGCAACAGCAGGGGCAGATGGGGGCTGTGAAGTGCATGAAGAGCTAGATGCGAGGGTTTTAGCTGAAGGGAAGAACTCGGAGACACTACGCTGCGCTCCCGAACCCCTCTCTCTAGCCAGGACGTCCACACTGCGCGGACGGCCGCGCCGCGCAACATCAACGTCACTTGGGGGAGAGGGTGGGACAGAAGCTGATGGAACCTCAGTGAGGTCAATCACCTCCTCGCCCCCATCCTCCACCCCAAGCTCCTCCCTTTTACCCTCCCTAGCAGACCAACACTCAGACACATATGATCCAAACAACACATCCAACTTTGGAGGGGGACGCAACGCTGTAACCCCTAACAACGCAGCAAGCCTAAAGTTACTGCGGAAGCGCGACTTCCCCTGAAAAAGCTTACAAAACAATCGTGATTGATCCACAGGCGACATATCATCCCAACCCTGCCGCACAGAGCCCTCCCGCTCCCGCCCAAGCAACACATCCTCCACCACAACCTCACCACCTACGACCTCACCACCCTCCTCACTCCCTCGATCCCCCTCAGCACCCCCCACAGCCATGCCACCGAGCCTCTGCATACTCAGCAACAGCTGCTTACGTCTCCCCTCATGCATGGGGCAATCCCATAAGAAGTGCGCAAGGGACTCATTGACATCATCATGACAACAGAAGCAGCGAGGGGACATGCCACTGACCAACTTGCTGCGGTACAACCGAAGGCGGTTGTTGCAGCTGAGCAACCTTCTCCGAAGCAGATTATAATGCGCATCATCAAGGGCTACCCATCTTGGGAACTCCTTAGTTCCAAAGACTTGTCTTAGGATGACTCGCAGGCCATCAGTAAGATCGCTGCCTGCCTCTCGCTTGTCCCACATCAGTTGCTGCACCATCTTGTCGTCCTGCTGAAGGGCCCACTTGTCCACAGTCGAACACCAACCCTCGAGGTCCTTCTCTGAGCTATTTAGGAGCTCCTGAAGCCCTTGTTGTAGATCCATTGAGTCCCTGATAGCGCCTTCGGCCTCCGCAGTCCAGTCGGATTTGACTTGAGATGCGATGACAGGAAATCGCTTCTCCGGTAGAACACGCAGCCGTCCATAGAACTTCAGTTGCGCCGCCCGCCGCAAACGCTCCGCACTCAAAGAGCGCGCCAGAAAGAGTGTAATCCACTTGCTTGTCTTAGGGCTGATGCCGAGAATCATCCTCATGGGGCGCAGCATTGTTGCCTCCAGCTTGGTGAGCTGCGATACGGGGGCACGCAAGACATCGAAGGCGTACTTCAGCTTGGCCCCCACAAGTTGATTCCAGCACATGAGACGATACCTAGCTTGTATCTCACCTGCACACCACAAAGAGTACCAACCTGCGGTGGCGACTTCAGTGACACGCGTAGCCCGCAGGGCCTGGTCCTTCCACTTCAGGTCGTCGGTGATAACCACTCCCAGGTACTTGTACTGACTGGTGACACAAAGCTTCTGGCCGCGAAACCACACCACGGGCTCACCTCGCTCCCTGATACTTGGTCGTTTCGCCTTGCTCGACGTGTAAATGGGCATGATTTCCGTCTTGCCGGGCTTCAAGTTGACTTCCAGCCGGTAATCTTCCGCGAACTTGGCCACAACATTGACCATCTTCTGGAGCTCGGTGCGACTGTGAGCGATGAGGGCCACGTCGTCCGCGTATAGAAGTGCCTTGATGTCGTTCAGCCGCTTCACATCCGTGATCTTGAGGGCACTCGCCAGCCGATCACACAGCTCATCCATAAAGACGTTGAAGAGTGTGGGAGAGAGAGGGGACCCCTGTTGGACGCCTACACCCTCCAGTACTTCGGGGGTGAGTGCTCCATCAACTAGCACTTGCGACGAAGTCTGCTCGTAGCACCTGCGTAGCGTGCGCCAGAACTTGCCCCTTACACCCAGCTTCCAGAGCCTCTCAAATAGACCATCTCTCCAAACAGACGGGAAAGCCTTGCGTAGATCGACGAACAGGACATACGACTCCCGCTTCTGCTGCTGACGCCCCTTCAACCTCTGCCAAAGGGTAAAGACCTGATCCGTAGTGCGACGCCCCGGGCGGAAGCCTCCCTGCTCTGGACGTAGCTTATCCGGGCCATCCACGAAGAGCGTTAGACGAGTAGCTAATAAGGACAGATACAGCTTACCAAGGCAACTAATAATCGAGATATCCCTCCAGTTGTCAGGATCCGTAGGATCCCCACCCTTGGGGATATTGACGATGATTCCCTTGCCCCAAGCTTTTGGAGTCCTCTCGGCTTCTCGAATCCAGTTGAAGTACTGCGTTAAGTAGCCATTGATGTAGGCGCCGCCATAATAATAATAATAATAATAATAATAATAATAATAATAATCGTCATCATCATCGTCATTATCATGATAATGATAATAGTGTTTGTCTGTCAATGGCTGATCCAAATCCGGACATGCCTCCACCGTCTCACCGCAGTCAAGGGCAGTACGAAGATTTGAGAATAGATCTGATCACACCTCCATAGGACAGCTCCAAGCCTTCCAGACAGACCAATGCTTTCAAAGAAAACATTCTTTGAAAATACTGGCACTGACGGAATCGAACTGGTGACAGGTCCCAGATGGTATGACTAGACCACTGGGCTATCGCGGTGCGCCAATAATAATAATCATAATAATATCATTATTCTTATTATTATTTTTATTATCTTTACTATTATTATTATTATTATTATTATTATTATTATTATTATTATTATTAATCATTATATTGTTGTTTGTGTGCGCAGCGTGCTGTTCAAATAATTTTCCGAATCTCGCCATCAATGGCGCTGTTGTGACCACGTCGGCCAACAAGAGTGCCGATCAGTGTCGCACATTGTGCAACAGTAATTCTCTTTGCAAGGCCTGGAAAGTAACCCCGATCGGGTATATATACAATACCTAGACACACACAAACATACACACACACACATTTTATGTATGTATGTATGTGAGTGCGTATTTATGTATGTATGCATGTATACATATATGACAAGTTGCCTCTCTCCCCCCCGGTAAATTTGTCCACCCTGGGAAGACATGGTCAACACATGGGGGGAAAACTCTTGAAAATTTCAAGACATCTGATTCTGTTCGAAGTATGGCTGAAACCATCAAAAACAATAATTGTTTTTTCCTTCTTCGGAGAGGTACAGATTCGGCTGTTTCTGGGGAGGATTCCGACAGGGGACTCGCAATTGATCGATTTTTTGATTTTTTTTTTTCGTGATTTAATCGGGTGACAGATGGGTGTGTGTGTGTGTGGGGGGGGGGGGGTCAGGTAAATTTTAATGGTATGTATTATAAATTTGCTATACTAGTCAGGCAGCAGTGACCATGGCATGGCCCTAACTGCTATTTCATGTGTTAAAGCTCCTAGTGTTTAGTACAACCAAACATTACTTCAAGCGCTTTGCTTCCTGTTGTTGTGGCTTGCGTAGTAGCTCGTTCGAAAGCTCTTGATGAAGAGCTTTCCAGTGAGCTATGACCTAGGCTTGGGGACACAGATTAGCTGAGGACGAAGCGCTGGAACTTATTGCTGATTGTACTTAAAAGCTAGGAACTTCTCTGTTATTTCATATTTTGTATCTGCAGTTACAATGGAAAGCCTGTTATTGGGACAACCTGTACGCTGCTGTCGTCAATCACTGGCAATAGTGTAATTGCCACCAACGTCGGCGCCGTCAGCGGACTCGCTTGCGGTGGTCATTATTATGTTTATTATTATTATATTATTATTATTATTATTTTTATTATTATTATTATCATTATATTATACTTAAGAAAGAACAATTTATCACTTGCTCAGGTTGCTGTACCACCTCTCTGTCGGGCCTCAGTATTACAAACGCCAACTTGGCCCAGTACAGACTGCGCACGCCCGAGGAGTGCCGTCAAGCTTGCAACCGCGAACCTAACTGCAACTCTTGGACCAGCCTCCCTTCAAGGTACTTCGTTCTGAGTTCTTAATTGCAACGAGCCATGACTTCCAGCACTTTGTTCTCGGCTTGTTGATGCTTCTGCAGTGGCTCGTTTGAAAGCCTTTGATAAGATCTAATTTCCCATGACACATGTTCTGGACGCAAGGTTTGGTTGAGAGCGAAGCTCTTGAAATCATTGTTCATTGTGGTTAACAACTAAGAATTTTTCTACTACATTAGCAACGTCCCTGAAAGGTATTGGGAGCAGCATGTGGGGGGTGTGGTTGGCACTGAGCGTTGAGGGCAAAGGGTAATATTTGCATGAAATGGTATGTGTGTGCGTCATTCCTTCGACCCAGCAGGCTTTGTGTTTTTTGTGTGTTTGCCAAATATCACCTTCTAACTCCTAGTTAGCTCTAACGGAGCAGTTTTGCGAGTAGTACAATGCCAAAATTCAGAACACTTGAAAGTTCGCTAACGCAAGTTTTTTTTTTTTTTTTTTTTTTCGAAATCCAAAACCGGTGAATTTAGGCATTTAATACGTTTGAAAGTTCCCTAACGCAACTTTTTTTTCGAATTCCAAAAAAACCATGTCAACATCGCCAACGAGTCTGGGGCTTGAGGCCCTGTAAGTATGAACTTCACCTCATTTCGGTTGCCGAAAACCATGATTTATTCATGCACAGCATCGATTTGTGGGGTGGGGTACGACATTAGCGATTTCCTCCTTTCCCTCCCCCGAAGAAGTCAAAGTGTCTCCCCGCCCCAAAAAAAATCGGCCCAGCGCATTAATAAATCATGGATTTGAAGCAACCAATCCTTGCAAGCTCCTATTACCATGTAGCCAAAGGGTCGGGCATCATATCTTTGGGTAGAAGGAAGCTTCTTGTCGAGATCTGCAATACACACCCTGGGTGGTCTTAGACATTTGTGGTGGCGGGTGGCACCAAGTAAATATATATATATATATAATATATGTATTCGAAAGAGCTCGTCAAAAAGTGTCAGGTTTACCTAACATCAGCGTCTAATTCCCATATGGTCTGGGTGCCGCCACTACCCAGAAAATCTGGCATTGACAGCATGGTGCCAACCGCCACAAAAGTCTAATATCTCTGCCAAATGGGAAAGGGGGGCCGCCTCCGAATAGCTCAACCAAATATTGGTTTGGGTGGGGGGGGGGGGGGGTCTTTCCCGGGTAAGTCAGTCAAATAAAGGATGGTTCCGGAGACTGGGTTAAGGATATTTTTTTTGTGCGTTCAGGCGATATCGCGACATTGCACGCGATATAGTATTCTGTCCTACTTTGTTGTTAGTTTCTCCACCTCGTCAGCCAACTGTTTCTTGAAGGGGCCACCCACCACTTATGCACTAGTTGTGGGAGCAGTGAGTGGACTACCGTGCCCAGGTCTCTCTTTCTCTCATACACACTGTCATTTGGTTTGTTGTCGTTCGATCGATCGATAGATAAATGGGAAGATAGGTAGGTAGTTAGATAGATAGATATAAAATACATGGATGGATATAAAGATTCATGGATGGATGGATGGGTATGGGTGATTAGGTAGATAATACTATTCTCTGTAATGAAAGTTAATCGCTTATCGTTGCCATCGTCATCATCATAGTTCTGTGTATCTCACACACACTATTTGTATAGCAGCAGCAGTAGTAGTAGTAGTAGTAGTAGTGGTACTAGTAGTATAGAACACATTTGGTTAGTTGTCGTTAGATCTATAGATAGATGGATAGATAGGTAGGCAGTAGATAGACAGGTAAGGAGGCGCTTGGAAGTCATTTTTTGTTTTTTGTGAAGTACTAATAGCCTCTCGGCAACTGTATCAGATAAGGTGTGCCTACTGAGAGTGGAGGACGATTGCGACGAGGCGGCTCGCGACGTCGTGTTCAACGGCAACGTGTTTGCGAATGAGCCGCAGCCATCTATTCTACAAGTGACGCAACTAACTTCAACAGCCGGCGGCACGGTACTAGTACCAGCAGGTATATTGCTTTTCTGATGATGATGATGATTATTATTATTATTATTTTTTTTTTTTCGGTTTTACAATACGCGTACGTATACATACACATGCAAAAATATACATGAATGTTGTTTAAATACTTTCCTTTTCATTTCTGGTCTTTCTTTCTTCCGTCCTCTTCCCTCTTTCTTTTCTTCGTGTTTGCCCCCCCCCCCCCCTCAACAAAAAAACAAAAAAAAACTTCCCCCGCCCTTCTTTTTCCCCTTTACTTATTTCCTTTTTTTTTTTTTTTTTTTTTTTTTTTTTTTTCTTGGCAGTGGGGACGGCCAGCATCTATGGCAGCAACGGAGGTCTTTTCGTCGTAGGCGCCAACGGTAACTACACGTTCATCCAATCCACGATGGTGATCCCAACCGACGGTTCCGACGCACGCACGTCCATTACCGTTACCACGTGCACCAGCATTGTGCCCCTGGACACCTGTGACACGTCATTATTGGAAGTGAAAGTACTCTACGCAACAGACGACCTCGGTGAGACGGACAAGTACACTGTTAAAAACGGCAACGTGCTACCCAACGATTCGACGTCCAACGGCGACGTGAAGGTCTGTTGCATAATTTGAACATTTCGACATCCTATATACAGATCCCGGGAATTCGTCCACATGTTATGACAGAATTCCCAAGATCCCATCGTGGGATATGGTCGACTTGGCCCAACTGAACATTTCAACATCCTATATACAGATCCCGGGAATTCGTCCGCATGTTATGGCCGAATTCCCGAGATCCCATGGTAGACTTGGCCCAACTATGTTGCTGCTGCCGCTACTGCTGCTGCTGCTTCTCTACTCTTTTCTCTTCTTCCTCTATGTTCCTGCTTATGCTTGGTTCTTCCTTTGTTCTGCTTCTGCTGCTGTTGCGTCTTCTTCCCCTTCTCATCCTTTTCTTCCTCTTTTCCTTCTGCTGCTTCTCCTTTTGTTGCTGCTTCTTTCTTCTTCCTCCTGCTCCTTCTGCTTCTCCTTCTCGTCCTCTTCCTTCCTTCTCTGTCTTCGTTCTTTTCTTATTCTTATTCTTCTTCCCCTTTTCTCTTTCTTCTGCTACTCCTGCTGCTTCGACTTCTGCTTCTGCTATTTTTTAGGAGGTTCGTCGGGTGACCGATGGGAATGGCGTCACGACGCAGTTGAGCGCGACTTCACCAACGGTCATTGTGGGGACCAACGGGGGCCAATTCACTCTCAATTTGGACGGGTCCTACACGTTTGACCCCACAAGCATTCCGGCTGCCAACTTCCCAACTGACGGGTAGGGAACTTGAATAACGCAATGATTAAAATTGTAAGCATAATATTACATTAAATTATATTACGTATTTATATCACATATTATATTATGTTACCTTACCTTACATGACATTATATTATATATGAAATTATTGCATGATATTATATTATATCATTATTTTTCTCAGCAACAACAAACAGAGAACTTGGTTCCCAGTTTTTACGTACAAGGAACAGTACATTCAAGCGCTTCATTCTTAGCCATTTTTCATGGTCGTGGCTTGTATAGCAGCTTACTTGAAAGTTCATACCAAGAGCTTCTAATGAGCCACAGGCTGATTGTCTGAGAATAAAGCCGCTGGAACTCATTATTGATTGTTCTGAAGAACTCTGATAATTGTAATGACTAACGTTATCTCCTGCAATACGATAGGTCGCCCTTCTTCACCAGAGTGAACTACACCATGTGCAGCCGGCAGTCGAACGGGACGATCTGTGACACGGCGAGTTTGATCTTTATGGTGCTATACACAACCGATGACTGCTATGCCACGGATCTCTCCACTGCAATCAAGGAAAATGTGCTCACCAATGATAGCCCCTCCAAAAACATGGTGGTCTCACTCCCCCTCCACACACGCCTCTCTCTCTCTCCCTCTCTCTTCTCTCTCCCTGTGTGTCTCCTAATTCTTACATCCTCATTCCCTGTATTATTTCTCTCTTTTATACACACACACACTCTCTCTCTCTCTCGCTTCCGCTCTGAAAGGTGGTTCGGTACTCGAATGGCAGTGGCACCACGCTCAGCTCGGTGCCACCTGGCACCGCTATATCTGGAACTCATGGCGGAACGTTTACCATTTACAGCGACGGCACAGTTCTGTTCAACCCTGCGGGGATGATGGCTCCAGGTGACACATGTACAATTAACAACTACTAAGCTGTTTTGTTCTCGGTCAATGGTTGTTTTTCCTCAGCTGTGTCATGGCTTGTTAGTAAGCTCCTGGTGTGAGCACACACACACACATACATATACATATATATATAATCAAAATCAACAAAAATGACCCGGGGAAAAATTTGTATAAGTATTCTCTGCAGACAGTTTGGTTGAGTTAGATAGGTAGATAGGTAGGTAGGTCTTTCCAACGAGGTCCTGCAGAAGCCACCACAAGGCAGAAATGGCCTAGGACGACTGCATGGGGAAGTCTTTGCTCATCGCACCTAAAATTTAACAACCTTGTCATGTAATACATGCACACACAGACAGACATGATGCATAGAATTGCATGCATGCATATACGCATACTAATTTTATATTTTTTATTTGCATATATAGGCAACGGGGCGCCGTTGGATACCTCGGTGATATACAAGGCATGCCGCAAGCCCTTCCCTGTTTGTTCTTACCGCACGATCTCGGGAAAAATTTGTACCAGTGCCTTACCTAGCACCGGTGACGTACTGTATGAATATGATGCGAATGGCTCGTCGTGTGTCAACACGACCATGGCTCAACTCTGCTCAGGTAATGCGTATTGTATGTATATGCATGTCTGTATTTTTTTGCAATTTATGTCTGTATGCATTATGCATGCATATACATGTATGTTATAACTATGTATGTAATGTTTTACGCGTTTTATGTATGCATAATGCATGCATATACATGTATGTAATAATAACTATGTATTATGTATGTATGTATAAAATGTTAACTATGTATGCATGTCTGTGTATGTAGTACGTACGCTCTACGTATGTCTGCAATACTATGTACAATGCATGCATGCCTTGTGTTCATGTGTGTGTGTAGCGATTTGCGACAGGAGTGCGAACTGCATAGGCTACACGTTCGACCCTACTGGCAGGACGCTCATGTGTGATAAGGGAAAGCCGGTTTCTCTCCTAACCTTCACACGCCCATCACAAGGAGACGTTCTTAGTTCTTGTAAATTAACTACAAAGCACAAAAAGGACTATCTAGGAGCAAAGTCTTGTGTGTAGTCCTGCCTTATTGGAAAGCTGTTGTGGAGAGCTTTTCAACGAGATCCGGCACAAGAATATTATATTCTGCGGCAAGCCACAAATTCGACGTGTTTTGCGGGCGAGCCGGCAAAACACGTCGAATTTGGCGAGCCGCAGATGTGTTTTTCTCGGTAACCTGCTCACATTATGAGGTGGTGACCGAGAAACAAGGACAAGCAAGGTTGAGAACGAAGCGCTTGAAGTCGATTGATCATTGTTCTTAAGAAGCAAGAAACCTGTTAAGTCCCTGAGAACTTCTTACTTAGGTAGAATGAAAAATACGTCAACAAGCGCTTCGTTCTAGATCTATCTCAGCCAATCATTACATCCAAAGCTCGTGGTGCGAGTTTTTACATGAGCTATTGCAAAAAACCACCATAACCACCACCAAAAGCTGAGAATGTACGTTGCTGCCTACTTGGCGCTCAATAACTAGGAACTTTTTGCTGGAGTTAGCGCTCGATCTGATCGTGATTGTCGGAAAAGAAAAAATTTCGGCAAGTATTGAATCACAGAAAACTGTGGGAAGTTCAAAAGCTACTCGGGCAAGGATATCAACGCCTGGTTGCGAATGAAGCCCCGGCTAAGTCAAAAACGTGTGTTTTCGTTAGTTTGCATGAACTTGGATACCCTCCAGGCCACATCTGAGATTCTTTATTAACGCTTCAAATAGAACAAACAAATACCTTCAAACGCTGCGTTCTCGGCATATTTGTCGTTGTATGTGCAGTGGCTGCTTGAAAAGCTCTGATTAAGAGCTTTCCAGCGAGAAACGACGCAGGAAGCCTGAAAGTCATAGTTCCTTACAGTTAAGAATTGAGAACCTCTCCAGAAACTTCAGTCTACTCTTAGGCTTCTGCAACCATCATCATTTTGACATTTCCCACCATATCCTCTATAGGGATCCCGGGAATGTGTTCACATGTTATGGCGAATTCCCAATATCCCACAGGATTTTGGAAATGTCCCACTCTGTATATTAGGGTTTCGCGCTCACGGGTCCCGGAGGGTGTCTGTTCTGGTCGTTGATCACTTCGTCGCAGGGATCATCGAATGCGACTGCATGCTACTTGAAGAATTCCAGCACATGTGTGGATGGCGGTCAGGGAGCGTCGACGCATAGAGAAAGAGAGAGAGAGAGAGAGAGAGAGAGAGAGAGAGAGAGAGACATCCAGACCTACATCCATACCTACATGCATGTGTATACACGCATATGACTACGCTTCGCTGTCGATGTGTGCCTTCGTTTTCAGTTCTTAAGTACCGTGAACGATGACTTCAAGCACTTCGCTCTCAGATACCTGCTGCATCCGAAGCCTGTGCTATCTCATTAGAAGGCTCTCGCTGAGAGAGCTTTCAGAATTGCACAAGCATGAAGGATCAGAATCAGCAGAGAACGAAACGCTTGAAGCAGTAATTATTCCTGGTACTTAAGAAGGAAGCCCTTCCTTCAAGTTGGCAGGCGCGCTCGAGTGAGTTGCGTGTGGTGTGGGCGTGTTCGCAAGTCAAGAATGGAACGGAGAGCGCACGAGAGACAGAGACCGCGAGGAGGGGGGGGGGGGGGGGGGGGGGGGACTAGCCATTCGCTTTGTACGCCTTGTCCGAATTATCTATCCGTTTCCTTTCTGGCAAATAAAAACTATTTAAACTGATGGTTTGCAATATTGTGACAGAATGCGACGAGGCAAATGTGACAGTTAAGATTCTCTACGCGACCAACGACTTCAGACCAACGGACAGGAATACACCGATCGATGGAAGCTTAACTGACAACGATTCCACGTCCACGGCGGACCCCGGGGAAGTGCGGACGGTGATCGATGGTACAGGCACGCCGGTGAATGTCACAAGTCCCGGGGTAATGGTGAGCGGCACTAACGGTGGGGTGTTCACGATCTATAAGAATGGCTCGTTCTCGTTCGACCCGACAGGTATCCCGGATAGCAAATTCCCCACGGATGGTTCCGACTTCCTCACCTCGGTGCAGTACGTTTTCTGCAGCGTGGATTCGAATGGAACCAGATGCGACGATGCCACCGTGACTATTGCGATCTTGTACGCGACCGACGACTGCGTGGAGACAGACAAGAACACGGCGAAATCAGGCAACGTGCTGCCCAACGACTCGACGTCGACAAACGCCACCAAGGTGGTGCGGAAGGTCACCGATGGGAGTGGCGTGTCGACCGCGCTGGTCGGAAATGTGACCTCGGTCACTGTAAGCGGGACCAACGGAGGCCAGTTCGTCATCAAGCAAGATGGGTCCTACACGTTCGATCCGAGAGGGATAGTCAATTTTCCTACAGATGGCTCCGATTTTCTTTCAAGTGTGAACTACACCATGTGCAGCCTGCAGTCGAATGGGACTATCTGCGATACGGCGAGTTTGATCGTGAAGATTTTGTACACGAACGACGTGTGCGTGGAGACTGACGTCAACACGGCCATCACGGGCAACGTGCTGAAGAACGACGGTTCGTCCACTCCTGGGCGGGGTCCGCAGGTGATCGGTTACTTGAACCTGTCATCGGGCACTCAAGTTCCACCAGGCACCACCGTAGTCGGCACCAGGGGCGGGACGTTCATCATCGCTAGCAACGGGAGCTTTACCTTCGACCCGGCGGGGATCGTGACCCCGGGCGACGGGACGCCCTTGAGTTCGTCGGTGGTCTACGAGGCTTGTCGGATACCGACACCGCAGTGCAATTACAGCCAGCGCGCATTCGCGAGCTGCGGGAACTCGTTCCAGTCCACTCAGAAGCTCTATGCGTTCAGTGGGAGTGCCACCTGTCTTAATACGACGGACACTAAAGCCTGTCAAGGTATATCACTATGTATGTATGTAGGAATCATAATATCTATGTATGTAATTTATGTATGTTTCTAAGTAATGCTTGCATTCGTGCATATATGTATATGGATGTTAGTAACTTGTATGCACGTAGTTATGCATGAGCGTATGCATGCCCGTGGAATGTAAATTGTGATAAATGTTTGTACGAATGTGACATTGCTGTAAGTATGTTGTATATGAATGCAAGGTTTGCGTGTATGCGTTCATGCGTGTACGTATTATTTATGCTTGTGATATGTAAACGTTTGCGTGGATTCATGGGTTCTACTACGTACGTGCGTATGTACGTACGCATGTTACCGGTATGTACGTAATGCATGTGCGTACGCCTTGTATGTATTTATGTGTGTGTAGCGATTTGCGACAGGAGTCCGAAGTGCTTGGGCTTCACGTTCGACCGTCACGGCAGTCTGTTCGACTGCGCTAATGGCATGCCGGTTTCTCTCCTATCCTGTACACCATTTGTTCGTGGGGGGGAAATCTCACGACTCGGGCTCCTGGATATGATTTCTACCTGAACGAAAGACGCAAAGAAACGATACATCAGCTTCTCATCATTTTTAAATTTATTTTATTGCATGTTCAAGTGCAAATGAGAGCACGCCACAAGAGTCCCCCCCCCAACCCCAAAGAGAAAACACACACACACAGCGCACAATTACACACCCCATCGTGCTCTATGGGTTCTGTAGACCACCCCAGTGCCAACGGGGCCTGTCGGAGGTTGTCTGTTTTGGTCCGACGTGAGCACGCTCATAGCTCCTATTCAGTCCGATTCAACCTGCTTCTTGAAGGAGGTTTGTCAAGATGGCGGTCAGTACGCGTACGCGCGCTTCACATTATGATTTCACCGCGAGTTTGTGCGTGCAAGAATGAGCGTGAGAAGAGACCGAGAGGCCTGGGAGAGAGTTTGTGAGAACAACTGAGTCAATCGCTCAGCACTTCATGTGTATCTGGTGTGTGGTGCCATTCTGTTTCCTTCTTGCCCAAACCAGCAACGCTTGCGCTGCCTTGTGATGTGAGTTGCCAAGGGAGGACCCCCGCTTGAACTCATGGTGTGCTCTGTTGGTGACAGACTGCGACACATCGAATCTGACAGTTAAGATTCTCTACGCGACCAACGACTTCAGGCCAACGGACAGGAATACACCGATCGATGGAAGCTTAACTGACAACGATTCCACGTCCACGGCGGACCCCGGGGAAGTGCGGACGGTGATCGATGGTACAGGCACGCCGGTGAATGTCACAAGTCCCGGGGTAATGGTGAGCGGCACTAACGGTGGGGTGTTCACGATCTATAAGAATGGCTCGTTCTCGTTCGACCCGACAGGTATCCCGGATAGCAAATTCCCCACGGATGGTTCCGACTTCCTCACCTCGGTGCAGTACGTTTTCTGCAGCGTGGATTCGAATGGAACCAGATGCGACGATGCCACCGTGACTATTGCGATCTTGTACGCGACCGACGACTGCGTGGAGACAGACAAGAACACGGCGAAATCAGGCAACGTGCTGCCCAACGACTCGACGTCGACAAACGCCACCAAGGTGGTGCGGAAGGTCACCGATGGGAGTGGCGTGTCGACCGCGCTGGTCGGAAATGTGACCTCGGTCACTGTAAGCGGGACCAACGGAGGCCAGTTCGTCATCAAGCAAGATGGGTCCTACACGTTCGATCCGAGAGGGATAGTCAATTTTCCTACAGATGGCTCCGATTTTCTTTCAAGTGTGAACTACACCATGTGCAGCCTGCAGTCGAATGGGACTATCTGCGATACGGCGAGTTTGATCGTGAAGATTTTGTACACGAACGACGTGTGCGTGGAGACTGACGTCAACACGGCCATCACGGGCAACGTGCTGAAGAACGACGGTTCGTCCACTCCTGGGCGGGGTCCGCAGGTGATCGGTTACTTGAACCTGTCATCGGGCACTCAAGTTCCACCAGGCACCACCGTAGTCGGCACCAGGGGCGGGACGTTCATCATCGCTAGCAACGGGAGCTTTACCTTCGACCCGGCGGGGATCGTGACCCCGGGCGACGGGACGCCCTTGAGTTCGTCGGTGGTCTACGAGGCTTGTCGGATACCGACACCGCAGTGCAATTACAGCCAGCGCGCATTCGCGAGCTGCGGGAACTCGTTCCAGTCCACTCAGAAGCTCTATGCGTTCAGTGGGAGTGCCACCTGTCTTAATACGACGGACACTAAAGCCTGTCAAGGTATATCACTATGTATGTATGTAGGAATCATAATATCTATGTATGTAATTTATGTATGTTGCTAAGTAATGCTTGCATTCGTGCATATATGTATATGGATGTTAGTAACTTGTATGCACGTAGTTATGCATGAGCGTATGCATGCCCGTGGAATGTAACTTGTGATAAATGTTTGTACTAATGTGACATTGTTGTATGTAATGTTGGGTATGAATGCAAGGTTTGCATGTCTGCGTTCATGCGTGTACGTATTATTTATGCTTGTGATATGTAAATGTTTGCGTGGATTCATAGATTGTACTACGTACCTGCATGCGTATGCACGTACGTACGTACGGTACTTGCGTAATACTGTATGTACGTACGTACGGTACGTGCGTATGTACGTACGCATGTCACCGGTACGTTCGTACGTATGCATGTGCGTACGCCTTGTATGTATGTATGTATGTGTGTGTAGCAATTTGCGACAGGAGTCCGAAGTGCTTGGGCTTCACGTTCGACCGTCACGGCAGTCTGTTCGACTGCGCTAATGGCATGCCGGTTTCTCCCCTATCCTGTACACCATTTGTTCGTGGGGGGACATCTCACGACTCGGGCTCCTGGATATGATTTCTACCTGAACGAAAGACGCAAAGAAACGATACATCAGCTTCTCATCATTTTTAAATTTATTTTATTGCATGTTCAAGGGCAATGAGAGCTCGCCGCAAGAGTTCCCCACCCCCCCCCCCCCACCCCAAAAAAACACACACACACACACACACACCGCGCACAATTACACACCCCATCGTGCTCTATGGGTTTCTATAGATCACCCCAGCGCCGAACGGGGGGCCTGTCGGAGGTTGTCTGTTTTGGTCCGACGTGAGCACAATAACTCCTGTTCAGTACAATACAACCTGCTTCTTGAAGGAGGCTTGTCAAGATGGCGGTCAGTACGCGTACGCGCGCTTCACATTATGATTTCACCGCGAGTTTGTGCGTGCAAGAATGAGCGTGAGAAGAGACCGAGAGGCCTGGGAGAGAGTTTGTGAGAACAACTGAGTCAATCGCTCAGCACTTCATGTGTATCTGGTGTGTGGTGCCATTCTGTTTCCTTCTTGCCCAAACCAGCAACGCTTGCGCTGCCTTGTGATGTGAGTTGCCAAGGGAGGACCCCCGCTTGAACTCATGGTGTGCTCTGTTGGTGACAGACTGCGACACATCGAATCTGACAGTTAAGATTCTCTACGCGACCAACGACTTCAGGCCAACGGACAGGAATACACCGATCGATGGAAGCTTAACTGACAACGATTCCACGTCCACGGCGGACCCCGGGGAAGTGCGGACGGTGATCGATGGTACAGGCACGCCGGTGAATGTCACAAGTCCCGGGGTAATGGTGAGCGGCACTAACGGTGGGGTGTTCACGATCTATAAGAATGGCTCGTTCTCGTTCGACCCGACAGGTATCCCGGATAGCAAATTCCCCACGGATGGTTCCGACTTCCTCACCTCGGTGCAGTACGTTTTCTGCAGCGTGGATTCGAATGGAACCAGATGCGACGATGCCACCGTGACTATTGCGATCTTGTACGCGACCGACGACTGCGTGGAGACAGACAAGAACACGGCGAAATCAGGCAACGTGCTGCCCAACGACTCGACGTCGACAAACGCCACCAAGGTGGTGCGGAAGGTCACCGATGGGAGTGGCGTGTCGACCGCGCTGGTCGGAAATGTGACCTCGGTCACTGTAAGCGGGACCAACGGAGGCCAGTTCGTCATCAAGCAAGATGGGTCCTACACGTTCGATCCGAGAGGGATAGTCAATTTTCCTACAGATGGCTCCGATTTTCTTTCAAGTGTGAACTACACCATGTGCAGCCTGCAGTCGAATGGGACTATCTGCGATACGGCGAGTTTGATCGTGAAGATTTTGTACACGAACGACGTGTGCGTGGAGACTGACGTCAACACGGCCATCACGGGCAACGTGCTGAAGAACGACGGTTCGTCCACTCCTGGGCGGGGTCCGCAGGTGATCGGTTACTTGAACCTGTCATCGGGCACTCAAGTTCCACCAGGCACCACCGTAGTCGGCACCAGGGGCGGGACGTTCATCATCGCTAGCAACGGGAGCTTTACCTTCGACCCGGCGGGGATCGTGACCCCGGGCGACGGGACGCCCTTGAGTTCGTCGGTGGTCTACGAGGCTTGTCGGATACCGACACCGCAGTGCAATTACAGCCAGCGCGCATTCGCGAGCTGCGGGAACTCGTTCCAGTCCACTCAGAAGCTCTATGCGTTCAGTGGGAGTGCCACCTGTCTTAATACGACGGACACTAAAGCCTGTCAAGGTATATCACTATGTATGTATGTAGGAATCATAATATCTATGTATGTAATTTATGTATGTTTCTAAGTAATGCTTGCATTCGTGCATATATGTATATGGATGTTAGTAACTTGTATGCACGTAGTTATGCATGAGCGTATGCATGCCCGTGGAATGTAAATTGTGATAAATGTTTGTACTAATGTGACATTGTTGTATGTAATGTTGGGTATGAATGCAAGGTTTGCATGTCTGCGTTCATGCGTGTACGTATTATTTATGCTTGTGATATGTAAATGTTTGCGTGGATTCATAGATTGTACTACGTACCTGCATGCGTATGCACGTACGTACGTACGGTACTTGCGTAATACTGTATGTACGTACGTACGGTACGTGCGTATGTACGTACGCATGTCACCGGTACGTTCGTACGTATGCATGTGCGTACGCCTTGTATGTATGTATGTATGTGTGTGTAGCAATTTGCGACAGGAGTCCGAAGTGCTTGGGCTTCACGTTCGACCGTCACGGCAGTCTGTTCGACTGCGCTAATGGCATGCCGGTTTCTCCCCTATCCTGTACACCATTTGTTCGTGGGGGGACATCTCACGACTCGGGCTCCTGGATATGATTTCTACCTGAACGAAAGACGCAAAGAAACGATACATCAGCTTCTCATCATTTTTAAATTTATTTTATTGCATGTTCAAGGGCAATGAGAGCTCGCCGCAAGAGTTCCCCACCCCCCCCCCCCACCCCAAAAAAACACACACACACACACACACACCGCGCACAATTACACACCCCATCGTGCTCTATGGGTTTCTATAGATCACCCCAGCGCCGAACGGGGGGCCTGTCGGAGGTTGTCTGTTTTGGTCCGACGTGAGCACAATAACTCCTGTTCAGTACAATACAACCTGCTTCTTGAAGGAGGCTTGTCAAGATGGCGGTCAGTACGCGTACGCGCGCTTCACATTATGATTTCACCGCGAGTTTGTGCGTGCAAGAATGAGCGTGAGAAGAGACCGAGAGGCCTGGGAGAGAGTTTGTGAGAACAACTGAGTCAATCGCTCAGCACTTCATGTGTATCTGGTGTGTGGTGCCATTCTGTTTCCTTCTTGCCCAAACCAGCAACGCTTGCGCTGCCTTGTGATGTGAGTTGCCAAGGGAGGACCCCCGCTTGAACTCATGGTGTGCTCTGTTGGTGACAGACTGCGACACATCGAATCTGACAGTTAAGATTCTCTACGCGACCAACGACTTCAGGCCAACGGACAGGAATACACCGATCGATGGAAGCTTAACTGACAACGATTCCACGTCCACGGCGGACCCCGGGGAAGTGCGGACGGTGATCGATGGTACAGGCACGCCGGTGAATGTCACAAGTCCCGGGGTAATGGTGAGCGGCACTAACGGTGGGGTGTTCACGATCTATAAGAATGGCTCGTTCTCGTTCGACCCGACAGGTATCCCGGATAGCAAATTCCCCACGGATGGTTCCGACTTCCTCACCTCGGTGCAGTACGTTTTCTGCAGCGTGGATTCGAATGGAACCAGATGCGACGATGCCACCGTGACTATTGCGATCTTGTACGCGACCGACGACTGCGTGGAGACAGACAAGAACACGGCGAAATCAGGCAACGTGCTGCCCAACGACTCGACGTCGACAAACGCCACCAAGGTGGTGCGGAAGGTCACCGATGGGAGTGGCGTGTCGACCGCGCTGGTCGGAAATGTGACCTCGGTCACTGTAAGCGGGACCAACGGAGGCCAGTTCGTCATCAAGCAAGATGGGTCCTACACGTTCGATCCGAGAGGGATAGTCAATTTTCCTACAGATGGCTCCGATTTTCTTTCAAGTGTGAACTACACCATGTGCAGCCTGCAGTCGAATGGGACTATCTGCGATACGGCGAGTTTGATCGTGAAGATTTTGTACACGAACGACGTGTGCGTGGAGACTGACGTCAACACGGCCATCACGGGCAACGTGCTGAAGAACGACGGTTCGTCCACTCCTGGGCGGGGTCCGCAGGTGATCGGTTACTTGAACCTGTCATCGGGCACTCAAGTTCCACCAGGCACCACCGTAGTCGGCACCAGGGGCGGGACGTTCATCATCGCTAGCAACGGGAGCTTTACCTTCGACCCGGCGGGGATCGTGACCCCGGGCGACGGGACGCCCTTGAGTTCGTCGGTGGTCTACGAGGCTTGTCGGATACCGACACCGCAGTGCAATTACAGCCAGCGCGCATTCGCGAGCTGCGGGAACTCGTTCCAGTCCACTCAGAAGCTCTATGCGTTCAGTGGGAGTGCCACCTGTCTTAATACGACGGACACTAAAGCCTGTCAAGGTATATCACTATGTATGTATGTAGGAATCATAATATCTATGTATGTAATTTATGTATGTTTCTAAGTAATGCTTGCATTCGTGCATATATGTATATGGATGTTAGTAACTTGTATGCACGTAGTTATGCATGAGCGTATGCATGCCCGTGGAATGTAAATTGTGATAAATGTTTGTACTAATGTGACATTGTTGTATGTAATGTTGGGTATGAATGCAAGGTTTGCATGTCTGCGTTCATGCGTGTACGTATTATTTATGCTTGTGATATGTAAATGTTTGCGTGGATTCATAGATTGTACTACGTACCTGCATGCGTATGCACGTACGTACGTACGGTACTTGCGTAATATTACTGTATGTACGTACGTACGGTACGTGCGTATGTACGTACGCATGTCACCGGTACGTTCGTACGTATGCATGTGCGTACGCCTTGTATGTATGTATGTATGTATGTGTGTGTAGCAATTTGCGACAGGAGTCCGAAGTGCTTGGGCTTCACGTTCGACCGTCACGGCAGTCTGTTCGACTGCGCTAATGGCATGCCGGTTTCTCCCCTATCCTGTACACCATTTGTTCGTGGGGGGACATCTCACGACTCGGGCTCCTGGATATGATTTCTACCTGAACGAAAGACGCAAAGAAACGATACATCAGCTTCTCATCATTTTTAAATTTATTTTATTGCATGTTCAAGGGCAAATGAGAGCTCGCCGCAAGAGTTCCCCACCCCCCCCCCCACCCCAAAAAAAAACACACACACACACACACACACACACCGCGCACAATTACACACCCCATCGTGCTCTATGGGTTTCTATAGATCACCCCAGCGCCGAACGGGGGGCCTGTCGGAGGTTGTCTGTTTTGGTCCGACGTGAGCACAATAACTCCTGTTCAGTACAATACAACCTGCTTCTTGAAGGAGGTTTGTCAAGATGGCGGTCAGTACGCGTACGCGCGCTTCACATTATGATTTCACCGCGAGTTTGTGCGTGCAAGAATGAGCGTGAGAAGAGACCGAGAGGCCTGGGAGAGAGTTTGTGAGAACAACTGAGTCAATCGCTCAGCACTTCATGTGTATCTGGTGTGTGGTGCCATTCTGTTTCCTTCTTGCCCAAACCAGCAACGCTTGCGCTGCCTTGTGATGTGAGTTGCCAAGGGAGGACCCCCGCTTGAACTCATGGTGTGCTCTGTTGGTGACAGACTGCGACACATCGAATCTGACAGTTAAGATTCTCTACGCGACCAACGACTTCAGGCCAACGGACAGGAATACACCGATCGATGGAAGCTTAACTGACAACGATTCCACGTCCACGGCGGACCCCGGGGAAGTGCGGACGGTGATCGATGGTACAGGCACGCCGGTGAATGTCACAAGTCCCGGGGTAATGGTGAGCGGCACTAACGGTGGGGTGTTCACGATCTATAAGAATGGCTCGTTCTCGTTCGACCCGACAGGTATCCCGGATAGCAAATTCCCCACGGATGGTTCCGACTTCCTCACCTCGGTGCAGTACGTTTTCTGCAGCGTGGATTCGAATGGAACCAGATGCGACGATGCCACCGTGACTATTGCGATCTTGTACGCGACCGACGACTGCGTGGAGACAGACAAGAACACGGCGAAATCAGGCAACGTGCTGCCCAACGACTCGACGTCGACAAACGCCACCAAGGTGGTGCGGAAGGTCACCGATGGGAGTGGCGTGTCGACCGCGCTGGTCGGAAATGTGACCTCGGTCACTGTAAGCGGGACCAACGGAGGCCAGTTCGTCATCAAGCAAGATGGGTCCTACACGTTCGATCCGAGAGGGATAGTCAATTTTCCTACAGATGGCTCCGATTTTCTTTCAAGTGTGAACTACACCATGTGCAGCCTGCAGTCGAATGGGACTATCTGCGATACGGCGAGTTTGATCGTGAAGATTTTGTACACGAACGACGTGTGCGTGGAGACTGACGTCAACACGGCCATCACGGGCAACGTGCTGAAGAACGACGGTTCGTCCACTCCTGGGCGGGGTCCGCAGGTGATCGGTTACTTGAACCTGTCATCGGGCACTCAAGTTCCACCAGGCACCACCGTAGTCGGCACCAGGGGCGGGACGTTCATCATCGCTAGCAACGGGAGCTTTACCTTCGACCCGGCGGGGATCGTGACCCCGGGCGACGGGACGCCCTTGAGTTCGTCGGTGGTCTACGAGGCTTGTCGGATACCGACACCGCAGTGCAATTACAGCCAGCGCGCATTCGCGAGCTGCGGGAACTCGTTCCAGTCCACTCAGAAGCTCTATGCGTTCAGTGGGAGTGCCACCTGTCTTAATACGACGGACACTAAAGCCTGTCAAGGTATATCACTATGTATGTATGTAGGAATCATAATATCTATGTATGTAATTTATGTATGTTTCTAAGTAATGCTTGCATTCGTGCATATATGTATATGGATGTTAGTAACTTGTATGCACGTAGTTATGCATGAGCGTATGCATGCCCGTGGAATGTAACTTGTGATAAATGTTTGTACTAATGTGACATTGTTGTATGTAATGTTGGGTATGAATGCAAGGTTTGCATGTCTGCGTTCATGCGTGTACGTATTATTTATGCTTGTGATATGTAAATGTTTGCGTGGATTCATAGATTGTACTACGTACCTGCATGCGTATGCACGTACGTACGTACGGTACTTGCGTAATACTGTATGTACGTACGTACGGTACGTGCGTATGTACGTACGCATGTCACCGGTACGTTCGTACGTATGCATGTGCGTACGCCTTGTATGTATGTATGTATGTGTGTGTAGCAATTTGCGACAGGAGTCCGAAGTGCTTGGGCTTCACGTTCGACCGTCACGGCAGTCTGTTCGACTGCGCTAATGGCATGCCGGTTTCTCCCCTATCCTGTACACCATTTGTTCGTGGGGGGACATCTCACGACTCGGGCTCCTGGATATGATTTCTACCTGAACGAAAGACGCAAAGAAACGATACATCAGCTTCTCATCATTTTTAAATTTATTTTATTGCATGTTCAAGGGCAATGAGAGCTCGCCGCAAGAGTTCCCCACCCCCCCCCCCCCACCCCAAAAAAAAACACACACACACACACACACACACACCGCGCACAATTACACACCCCATCGTGCTCTATGGGTTTCTATAGATCACCCCAGCGCCGAACGGGGGGCCTGTCGGAGGTTGTCTGTTTTGGTCCGACGTGAGCACAATAACTCCTGTTCAGTACAATACAACCTGCTTCTTGAAGGAGGCTTGTCAAGATGGCGGTCAGTACGCGTACGCGCGCTTCACATTATGATTTCACCGCGAGTTTGTGCGTGCAAGAATGAGCGTGAGAAGAGACCGAGAGGCCTGGGAGAGAGTTTGTGAGAACAACTGAGTCAATCGCTCAGCACTTCATGTGTATCTGGTGTGTGGTGCCATTCTGTTTCCTTCTTGCCCAAACCAGCAACGCTTGCGCTGCCTTGTGATGTGAGTTGCCAAGGGAGGACCCCCGCTTGAACTCATGGTGTGCTCTGTTGGTGACAGACTGCGACACATCGAATCTGACAGTTAAGATTCTCTACGCGACCAACGACTTCAGGCCAACGGACAGGAATACACCGATCGATGGAAGCTTAACTGACAACGATTCCACGTCCACGGCGGACCCCGGGGAAGTGCGGACGGTGATCGATGGTACAGGCACGCCGGTGAATGTCACAAGTCCCGGGGTAATGGTGAGCGGCACTAACGGTGGGGTGTTCACGATCTATAAGAATGGCTCGTTCTCGTTCGACCCGACAGGTATCCCGGATAGCAAATTCCCCACGGATGGTTCCGACTTCCTCACCTCGGTGCAGTACGTTTTCTGCAGCGTGGATTCGAATGGAACCAGATGCGACGATGCCACCGTGACTATTGCGATCTTGTACGCGACCGACGACTGCGTGGAGACAGACAAGAACACGGCGAAATCAGGCAACGTGCTGCCCAACGACTCGACGTCGACAAACGCCACCAAGGTGGTGCGGAAGGTCACCGATGGGAGTGGCGTGTCGACCGCGCTGGTCGGAAATGTGACCTCGGTCACTGTAAGCGGGACCAACGGAGGCCAGTTCGTCATCAAGCAAGATGGGTCCTACACGTTCGATCCGAGAGGGATAGTCAATTTTCCTACAGATGGCTCCGATTTTCTTTCAAGTGTGAACTACACCATGTGCAGCCTGCAGTCGAATGGGACTATCTGCGATACGGCGAGTTTGATCGTGAAGATTTTGTACACGAACGACGTGTGCGTGGAGACTGACGTCAACACGGCCATCACGGGCAACGTGCTGAAGAACGACGGTTCGTCCACTCCTGGGCGGGGTCCGCAGGTGATCGGTTACTTGAACCTGTCATCGGGCACTCAAGTTCCACCAGGCACCACCGTAGTCGGCACCAGGGGCGGGACGTTCATCATCGCTAGCAACGGGAGCTTTACCTTCGACCCGGCGGGGATCGTGACCCCGGGCGACGGGACGCCCTTGAGTTCGTCGGTGGTCTACGAGGCTTGTCGGATACCGACACCGCAGTGCAATTACAGCCAGCGCGCATTCGCGAGCTGCGGGAACTCGTTCCAGTCCACTCAGAAGCTCTATGCGTTCAGTGGGAGTGCCACCTGTCTTAATACGACGGACACTAAAGCCTGTCAAGGTATATCACTATGTATGTATGTAGGAATCATAATATCTATGTATGTAATTTATGTATGTTTCTAAGTAATGCTTGCATTCGTGCATATATGTATATGGATGTTAGTAACTTGTATGCACGTAGTTATGCATGAGCGTATGCATGCCCGTGGAATGTAAATTGTGATAAATGTTTGTACTAATGTGACATTGTTGTATGTAATGTTGGGTATGAATGCAAGGTTTGCATGTCTGCGTTCATGCGTGTACGTATTATTTATGCTTGTGATATGTAAATGTTTGCGTGGATTCATAGATTGTACTACGTACCTGCATGCGTATGCACGTACGTACGTACGGTACTTGCGTAATACTGTATGTACGTACGTACGGTACGTGCGTATGTACGTACGCATGTCACCGGTACGTTCGTACGTATGCATGTGCGTACGCCTTGTATGTATGTATGTATGTGTGTGTAGCAATTTGCGACAGGAGTCCGAAGTGCTTGGGCTTCACGTTCGACCGTCACGGCAGTCTGTTCGACTGCGCTAATGGCATGCCGGTTTCTCCCCTATCCTGTACACCATTTGTTCGTGGGGGACATCTCACGACTCGGGCTCCTGGATATGATTTCTACCTGAACGAAAGACGCAAAGAAACGATACATCAGCTTCTCATCATTTTTAAATTTATTTTATTGCATGTTCAAGGGCAAATGAGAGCTCGCCGCAAGAGTTCCCCACCCCCCCCCACCCCAAAAAAAAAACACACACACACACACACACACACACACCGCGCACAATTACACACCCCATCGTGCTCTATGGGTTTCTATAGATCACCCCAGCGCCGAACGGGGGGCCTGTCGGAGGTTGTCTGTTTTGGTCCGACGTGAGCACGCTCATAGCTCCTATTCAGTCCGATTCAACCTGCTTCTTGAAGGAGGTTTGTCAAGATGGCGGTCAGTACGCGTACGCGCGCTTCACATTATGATTTCACCGCGAGTTTGTGCGTGCAAGAATGAGCGTGAGAAGAGACCGAGAGGCCTGGGAGAGAGTTTGTGAGAACAACTGAGTCAATCGCTCAGCACTTCATGTGTATCTGGTGTGTGGTGCCATTCTGTTTCCTTCTTGCCCAAACCAGCAACGCTTGCGCTGCCTCCGCTTGAACTCATGGTGTGCTCTGTTGGTGACAGACTGCGACACATCGAATCTGACAGTTAAGATTCTCTACGCGACCAACGACTTCAGGCCAACGGACAGGAATACACCGATCGATGGAAGCTTAACTGACAACGATTCCACGTCCACGGCGGACCCCGGGGAAGTGCGGACGGTGATCGATGGTACAGGCACGCCGGTGAATGTCACAAGTCCCGGGGTAATGGTGAGCGGCACTAACGGTGGGGTGTTCACGATCTATAAGAATGGCTCGTTCTCGTTCGACCCGACAGGTATCCCGGATAGCAAATTCCCCACGGATGGTTCCGACTTCCTCACCTCGGTGCAGTACGTTTTCTGCAGCGTGGATTCGAATGGAACCAGATGCGACGATGCCACCGTGACTATTGCGATCTTGTACGCGACCGACGACTGCGTGGAGACAGACAAGAACACGGCGAAATCAGGCAACGTGCTGCCCAACGACTCGACGTCGACAAACGCCACCAAGGTGGTGCGGAAGGTCACCGATGGGAGTGGCGTGTCGACCGCGCTGGTCGGAAATGTGACCTCGGTCACTGTAAGCGGGACCAACGGAGGCCAGTTCGTCATCAAGCAAGATGGGTCCTACACGTTCGATCCGAGAGGGATAGTCAATTTTCCTACAGATGGCTCCGATTTTCTTTCAAGTGTGAACTACACCATGTGCAGCCTGCAGTCGAATGGGACTATCTGCGATACGGCGAGTTTGATCGTGAAGATTTTGTACACGAACGACGTGTGCGTGGAGACTGACGTCAACACGGCCATCACGGGCAACGTGCTGAAGAACGACGGTTCGTCCACTCCTGGGCGGGGTCCGCAGGTGATCGGTTACTTGAACCTGTCATCGGGCACTCAAGTTCCACCAGGCACCACCGTAGTCGGCACCAGGGGCGGGACGTTCATCATCGCTAGCAACGGGAGCTTTACCTTCGACCCGGCGGGGATCGTGACCCCGGGCGACGGGACGCCCTTGAGTTCGTCGGTGGTCTACGAGGCTTGTCGGATACCGACACCGCAGTGCAATTACAGCCAGCGCGCATTCGCGAGCTGCGGGAACTCGTTCCAGTCCACTCAGAAGCTCTATGCGTTCAGTGGGAGTGCCACCTGTCTTAATACGACGGACACTAAAGCCTGTCAAGGTATATCACTATGTATGTATGTAGGAATCATAATATCTATGTATGTAATTTATGTATGTTTCTAAGTAATGCTTGCATTCGTGCATATATGTATATGGATGTTAGTAACTTGTATGCACGTAGTTATGCATGAGCGTATGCATGCCCGTGGAATGTAAATTGTGATAAATGTTTGTACTAATGTGACATTGTTGTATGTAATGTTGGGTATGAATGCAAGGTTTGCATGTCTGCGTTCATGCGTGTACGTATTATTTATGCTTGTGATATGTAAATGTTTGCGTGGATTCATAGATTGTACTACGTACCTGCATGCGTATGCACGTACGTACGTACGGTATTTGCGTAATACTGTATGTACGTACGTACGGTACGTGCGTATGTACGTACGCATGTCACCGGTACGTTCGTACGTATGCATGTGCGTACGCCTTGTATGTATGTATGTATGTGTGTGTAGCAATTTGCGACAGGAGTCCGAAGTGCTTGGGCTTCACGTTCGACCGTCACGGCAGTCTGTTCGACTGCGCTAATGGCATGCCGGTTTCTCCCCTATCCTGTACACCATTTGTTCGTGGGGGGACATCTCACGACTCGGGCTCCTGGATATGATTTCTACCTGAACGAAAGACGCAAAGAAACGATACATCAGCTTCTCATCATTTTTAAATTTATTTTATTGCATGTTCAAGGGCAATGAGAGCTCGCCGCAAGAGTTCCCCACCCCCCCCCCCCACCCCAAAAAACACACACACACACACACACACACCGCGCACAATTACACACCCCATCGTGCTCTATGGGTTTCTATAGATCACCCCAGCGCCGAACGGGGGGCCTGTCGGAGGTTGTCTGTTTTGGTCCGACGTGAGCACAATAACTCCTGTTCAGTACAATACAACCTGCTTCTTGAAGGAGGTTTGTCAAGATGGCGGTCAGTACGCGTACGCGCGCTTCACATTATGATTTCACCGCGAGTTTGTGCGTGCAAGAATGAGCGTGAGAAGAGACCGAGAGGCCTGGGAGAGAGTTTGTGAGAACAACTGAGTCAATCGCTCAGCACTTCATGTGTATCTGGTGTGTGGTGCCATTCTGTTTCCTTCTTGCCCAAACCAGCAACGCTTGCGCTGCCTTGTGATGTGAGTTGCCAAGGGAGGACCCCCGCTTGAACTCATGGTGTGCTCTGTTGGTGACAGACTGCGACACATCGAATCTGACAGTTAAGATTCTCTACGCGACCAACGACTTCAGGCCAACGGACAGGAATACACCGATCGATGGAAGCTTAACTGACAACGATTCCACGTCCACGGCGGACCCCGGGGAAGTGCGGACGGTGATCGATGGTACAGGCACGCCGGTGAATGTCACAAGTCCCGGGGTAATGGTGAGCGGCACTAACGGTGGGGTGTTCACGATCTATAAGAATGGCTCGTTCTCGTTCGACCCGACAGGTATCCCGGATAGCAAATTCCCCACGGATGGTTCCGACTTCCTCACCTCGGTGCAGTACGTTTTCTGCAGCGTGGATTCGAATGGAACCAGATGCGACGATGCCACCGTGACTATTGCGATCTTGTACGCGACCGACGACTGCGTGGAGACAGACAAGAACACGGCGAAATCAGGCAACGTGCTGCCCAACGACTCGACGTCGACAAACGCCACCAAGGTGGTGCGGAAGGTCACCGATGGGAGTGGCGTGTCGACCGCGCTGGTCGGAAATGTGACCTCGGTCACTGTAAGCGGGACCAACGGAGGCCAGTTCGTCATCAAGCAAGATGGGTCCTACACGTTCGATCCGAGAGGGATAGTCAATTTTCCTACAGATGGCTCCGATTTTCTTTCAAGTGTGAACTACACCATGTGCAGCCTGCAGTCGAATGGGACTATCTGCGATACGGCGAGTTTGATCGTGAAGATTTTGTACACGAACGACGAGTGCGTGGAGACTGACATCAACACGGCCATCACGGGCAACGTGCTCGACGCCGACAGCTCCTCGACGAGTGCTGGCTTACAGGTGATCGGTTACATGAACATGTCATCGGGCACTCAAGTTCCACCAGGCACGGCTATTTCCGGCTCCAACGGTGGGACCATTATCATCGCTAGCGACGGGAGCTTTACCTTCGACCCGGCGGGCATCCCCACTCCCGCAGACGGTATGTCTATATTTGCATGTGTATACATACATACAGACATGCATTCGTGCGTACGTAGGCTCTCCGCTCATCACGTCGGTAATCTACGAGGCTTGTCGCAAACCCACGCCGCGATGCAATTACAGCGAAGTACAAAAAATGCTCTGCGGCAACCCGTTCGAAATGTTATCTGCGATCGATAGCAACATGTCCACTTGTGCTGCGACCAACACGTCGGAAGATTGTGCGTTGCTTTGCACCCTGAGCCGCAACTGCGTTGCGTTCAGTTTTGATGCCTCACCTGTGGCTGTCACCTGTGACGGGGGCCAACCGGTCATATCGCTGTACTAGCCTATCATGAGAAGTTGCTAGTTATGTAAAACGAACAATTGCTTCAAGCGCCCACCTATGTTCAAAGGCTGTGGCATGGCTAGTTAGAAATCTCTTCGTACGAGCTTTCAAATGAGCTGTTGTACAAGCCCCAACAAGCAGATGTGGCTGAAAGAACAGAAGACAGTGATGGCAAAGTGGGAGGAGGAAGGCGAGGAAAAGGGAGAGAAGGAAAGTGGAGCTCGAGAGAACAGGAAGAGTAAGAACAAGAACAAGAAGGAAGTCTCAGAGCAGGAGGGAAAGCAGCATCAGCAGAAGCTTCTAAGAAGAGGAGGAAGAAGCAGCAGAAGAACAAGAAATAAAGAAAAAGGAGAAAAAGAACACGAGGAGAAAGAAGGACAAGGACAAGAAGATTCTTCGTAGGACAAGAAGAAGGGCTACCAATCTATTGTCTGTTTAGGTCTATCCCTCTCCACCGAGTTCCTCTGGAGTGTGTTTCTTTTGGTCCTCGATCTCTTTGAGACCAAGCTCTAACAGCACGAACTGCTTCCTCAAGGACCAATGCAATGATGGCGGTCTCTTTCTCCCACTATTCCTCTCCCTACTCAAAAAGTCGTATCTGTTTTTTTTTTTTTTTTTTTTTTTTTTTTTTTTTTTTTTTTTTTTTTTTTTTTTTTTTTTTTTTTTTTTGCCATCCAAGAGGCCTACTTGGGCGATCTTGAGAAGTTCCATATCCTGAAACGCAATCAACAATGACTAAAAGTGTTTCATTCTTAGTTCTAGTTGTTGCGGCTTATACTGCTCTTTGAATACTCGCATCGAGGGCTTTCTAATGAGCCAGTTGCAAGGAGTGACTGACAAGGAAGCGTTCGAAGTCATCGTTTATTGTAATTAAGAACTAACAATTTCTCAGGACTCAAAGTGGCTCTGAACGAAGAAACCTCCCTTCGTGACTGTGTGCTTTATCTCTGAGAAGGGCTTGAAGTCATGGTGCCTTGTTCATAAGTAGCAAGAGCCTCTCATAGATTAGCTTTCTAAGTAACGAACCTCTTTTCAACTCTGAATGCTGCAAGTGGCTGTGAATGAAGCGCTTGAAATTTCACAAAGTTCGCAGTCGTAGTCCTTCTGAACTAGGACAGAAGTTCCTAGTTCTCAAATACAACGAACAAGACGCGCGTGTGTGTTGCTGCAGATTGTGATAATTCGACGTTGTGCATCAAGGTCTTGTATGCGACCGACGACTACTTCCCAACGGACAGGAATACGCCGATCGATGGAAGCTTAATTGACAACGATTCCACGTCCACGACGGACCCCGGGGAAGTGCGGACGGTGATCGATGGTACAGGCACGCCGGTGGATGTCACAAGTCCCGGGGTAATGGTGAGCGGCACTAACGGTGGAGTGTTCACGATCTATAAGAATGGCTCGTTCTCGTTCGACCCGACAGGTATCCCGGATAGCAAATTCCCCACGGATGGTTCCGACTTCCTCACCTCGGTGCAGTACTTTTTCTGCAGCGCGGATTCGAATGGAACCAGATGCGACAACGCCACAGTCACCGTCCCCATCCTGTACGCGACCGACGATTGCTACGACACGGGACGGAACACACCAGTGTCGGTATCTTGAGAATCAATCATTTGTTCCTTGTCTTGAGTACCAAGAACAATGACTTCAAGCGCTTCGTTCTCAGCCAACTCTGCATGCCGGTGCTTGTGCAGTGGCTCGTTTGAAAGCTCTCATCAAGGGCTTTCTAATGAGTCATGACACAGGTTCGGACGAACGAATCGCTTGAAGGCATAGTTTATTGTGTTTAAGATGTAAAAAGATCTCTTGTTATCCTGCAATCTCCCTATTTATCTTTCTGCCTACCTCTTGATCTATTTATTCATGAATCTGGCTTTCTATCTATATATTACCCTATGTATATAACTAAGCCTGTATTTATCTGCATGTATACAACTAAGCGTGTATTTATCTACGTAGTAGAACACTATCTATCGATCCTGTATGCGACCGATGACTATCAACAGGGATGCCTAGGATCAGAAACAGTTATTGGTTTTTGAGTACAACGAACCATGACTTCAAGCGCTTCGTCCAGCAAATTCTTGCTTCCGAACCTTTGTCGTGAGACTCAATAGAAAGCCCTTGATGACAGCTTTCAAATCAAACGCTACACAAGCAACATCGGCCAGAAGCGCTTCGTCCAGCAAATTCTTGCTCCCGAACCTTTGTCGTGAGACTCAATAGAAAGCCCTTGATGACAGCTTTCAAATGAACCGCTACACAAGCAACACCGGCCAGAAGTGACTGAAAACGAAGCGCTGGAAGTCATTGTTCATTGTACTTAAGAACTGAGACCTTCGCAGAACTTTGGGCCGTCATGTTCGTGAAAAATTGGCGAAAGAAGAAAAAAATCAGGCATGTAAGCACTGTCATATGATTGTGACACGGACATGGCGTACTCGTAGTTGAACATATTCACAAAGGACACAGCTAGACTGCCACAAAAAGGGTAAAATTGATGCTCTAACGGCATATTTCTATCGCTCGGATATATTTATTAGGGAAACCTGGTTTTGAACGATGCCACTTCTACGATCAACCCAGAGGTCGTCACGCAGGTCACCACGTACTTCATGCATGTACATTTACATGTACATATACATATACATATTATACATAACGTGCATATACATCTGACCCACTTACCTACCTACCTAACCTACCTACCTACCTACCTACCTAACCTACCTACCTACCTACCTAACTTACCTACCTACCTAACCTACCTACCTACCTACAGAAGTCAGCACTCAGGTCGCCACATACTTTTATGTATACATGTACATAAACACAAACATGTACTTTTTGCATAACATATACACGTACGCGTACATATACATGTACATATTTTGTGCTTAACAAGTTGAGAACTAATTCTTCTTACAATGACAAGCGCTTCGTTCTCACGCGATGCTTGCGCGTCCCGAACCTGAGTCGCGATTTATTAAATCTCTCAAACGAACCACGACTCAAGCCAAAACGCTTAGAATCGAAGAACGAAGCGCTTGAATTCATTGTGCGTCCTACTTAAGAACTAGCAATCTCTCTTGTACTTTGTGATATATACACATGGCACGTGAAAATGCACATTGCAATACATTTTCACGCACCTTAACATATAGGTCATGGGTGGCACCGGTTCGTTTGTGCCCGTTCCGGCGGGTGGCACTGTCTCTGTTATGGGGAGCAATGGAGGGGAGTTCGTGGTCAAGTCGGATGGCACGTTCACGTTCGACCCAAGCGGCATTCCCGATGACAAGTTCCCGACGGATGGCTCGGAATTCCTTACGTCTATCAACTACACAATGTGCAGCGCCTTCAACGGCACCATCTGCGACACTGCCACTGTGACCATCTTGGTGGTGTTCGGGACCACAGATTGCTTTTATGTGGACCCGGTGAACATCCAGAGCGGCTCCGTGATCTACAACGACGCGCCGACCACCGCCATAGTTACCTCGGTGAGCAATGGCCAGGGTAACCGTTGTAGTCCATGCAGCGACGGGAAATTCATTTTGCGGGCAATTTTGTTGCAAATTGCTGTTTTTTGCTCAGTCAGAAGGCCAGGGCTCATGACAAAACCCTTGATGAGAGCTTTGAAATTCACCACTACACAAACCACAGCAGTTAGACATGGCTACGAACGAAGCGCTTGAAGTCATTGTTCCTTGTACTTCTTGGGGGGGGGGGGGGGGGCAAAAGAGGTTCCCACTTAAGTACAATGGCTGCGTCTCCCTTTGAGATGCTCCCTTCACAGCCATGCTTGCATCCCAAAATTGTCAAGGGCTCGTGAGACACATCATGAAGAGAGCAGGGTCTTCCTGAGAACAGAGCCCCTGAAAATTCACGAGAAGCTGCTGGTTCTTAAGTGGCATGAATAATGACTTTTAGCCCTCGCCGTTCCCAGCCTAGATTGTTACAATGTTGTGCCTTGTGTAGTAGCTCATTTGAAAGCCAATCCAGAGCTTTCTACTGAGCGATGGCACAGGTTCTGGATACAAGGATTGACTGAGAACGAAGTCAAGTCTTTGTTCGTTGCACTCAAGAACTAGGAATTCTCACACAGTTGATAGCTGTAGTCCCTATAAACTAGGACATTCTCGTGTGCCCAGCTGCGGGAGAGGTTGTTAGTCCTTAAGTACAACGAACATTGACTTCAAGCGTTTCGTTCTCAGTCAATGCTTGTGTCCCAAACCTCTCGGGAAATCCTGCAGCCGGAGAGGTCTTTGGCTCTTAACTACGCACACTGACTACAAGTGCCTCGTTATTAGCAGGCTGTTGTGTGTATGCCCGTGCATCGTTTCTGATTGGAAAGCTCTGGAGTTTTAATTAGCCACTGCACAAATGGCGATCTTTGGCTTTTAAGAACAGAGTGAGGGTGGTAGTTCTCAAGAGTGAATGCACTTAAGTCATTTCTCGTCGTACGTACAGTGGAACTAGTGACTTCATTCACTTCGTTCTCGGCCCATCCTTGTTTTTAAAACGTGTGTCATGGTCCCTTCGAAAGCCCTTGATAGTGGCTTTCAAATGGCCGTCGCACAAGTAACAACGACCGCATCGTTGCTGAGAATAAAGCGTTCGAGTCGCTGTTGTTCATGTAATAGAAGTCATGAGAAAAACCTGGTCTTAAGTACACAACGAACGATGACTTCAAGCGCTTTGTTTGCAGCCAATTCTTGCGTCCCAAACCTGCGTCGTTGCTGATCAGAAGGCCCTTGATGAGAGCTTTCGAACGAGCTACTAACAAGCCACAACAATCAATAATTCCCAAGAACGAAGCGCTTGAAGTCATTGTTCATCGTACATAAGAACTAGGAACTTCTCTAATTTGATTCGTTTACTGTGGTACTAGGTGGAATCGCGCAGCCCGGCAAAGCTCTGGCTGGCAACAACGGGGGCACGTTTACTTTATACGCGAATGGCTCTTTCACCTTCAATCCCCAAGGCATCGACTTACCGACGGATGGGTCGACCTACAACACCTCCGTAACGTATGTCATTTGCAACAATGCCACTGACGCGAGGGAATGCAACTACACAGGTTGGTGTGCCCCCTGTCTTCTGTACTTTCTCTCGCTCTCATTCTATCTCTATCTCTCTCTCTCATTCTCTCGCTCGTTTCCACATCCTTGTCTTGTGCTGGCTCAAACTCGAGACCCGTCACTGTTTCTTGGAAGTATTTGTCCACTAAACTTTCGCGGGATTTACACCTAGACTTGGTGTTGTTGCTTATTCGACATATTTACCTACATACACACGCTCATACTTTACTTGCATACTTGGCCTCCGTTTCTCTGTCTGCCTTTCCTCTCCCGTCTCTTCTCTCTCTCTCTCTTTCTCTCTTTCTCTCTCTCTCTCTCTCTCTCTCGTTCCTTTGAACATTCTGTCTTTGTCTATTGCTCTCGTCAAGGGCTTCTAGTGACACCCGTTTTGCAAACGGTGTCCAAACCTGTGTCACGGCTCATGAGAAAGCTTTTAATGACATGAGAGCTTCAAATAAGCTACTGCACAAGCCAGAACAGGCAGAATTAGCTGAGGACGGACTGGAAGTCTTTGTTGATTTTACTTAGGGGGGAAAAAAAGGTTCTTAACGATTCCAGTCCGAGGACTAAGTGCTTGAAGTCCATGTGAGAAATTCCAAGTTCTAAAGCACAAAGATCAATGACTTCAAGTGCTTCTCAGCCGATGCTGCTCGTTGTTGCTTGTGTAGCGGTTCGTTTGAAAGCTTTCGAAGAGCTTTCTAATTAGTGACGACACAGGTTAATCGCAAGTATTCACTGACATAGTTTGTCGTACTTGAGAACTAGGAATTTCTCGTAGTTGCTTGAGAGCTTAGAACCATTCTTACAAATAAGCAACATTTTCCCTCGTATTCCCGTAAAAAATTAGCAAAAAGCTGGGGTCATTCTTAGAAGTAGCAAAGTGGACCGCATTTGCCAGTGAAAATTTTGGTGAAAAACGGACACCATTATTACTAGCAAATTGTTGCTCGTCTTTGCAGCGAAAAAATCAGCGAAAACAGGAACCATTATTAGCAGCAAAATTTGCCCATCATGCCCATGCAAGTTCGAAAACACTAAGAATGGTCCGGATTTGTTGAGAGGTTCCTAGTTCTCAAGTACAATGAGCGATTCAAGCGCTTCGTTTTTAGCCTATTCCAATTGTTTTGGTTTATATAGCAGCTCGTTTAAAAGCTCTCAAGGCTTCTAACGAGCCATGACACAGGTTCTGGCCACAAGGATTGGCTGAGAACGAATCGCTTGAATTCATTTTTAATTAAATTTAAGAACTTATGTCATTTGTGCAGCGCGGAATCCCCCCAACGGGTCCTGTGGTAGTCCGGGCTGCTGCGATCCTTGCATCTTGGTGAATGACGGAGATGTGAAGACTTGTGAGACAGCCTGCAATGACATGGCGAAATGTATTGCGTTTGACTACGTGTCTGCCGGAAAAGATGGGTCCAATTGCATCGCGGGGTTATATGCGGTCTCTGTGTTTATCTATATATCAATCGTTCTTTATCTATTTGTCTATCCTGTCTGTCTATTTATCTTTCTTTTTTCAGCTAGCTAGCGAGCTATATATCTATACAGATATGCATATACATATATATATAATATATACATATATATATATATAACATTTCGAGTACATGCCGTCGGACAGCGTTTATCTATCTAATTGTCTGTTTGTCTATCTGTGTGTGTGTTTTCTTCTTTCTTGCTTTCTTTCTGTGTAGCTATTTAAATTGTGCACTATAATATTTGCATATATATATATATATAATATACATATAAAAATATATATATGTATGTATGTATGTATGTATGTATTTTGACTATGTCCTGACCGGACTATTATATTCTGCGGCAAGCCAAAAATTCGACGTGTTTTGCGGGCAAGCCGGGCCAGGCCGGCGAGCCCGCAAAGCACGTCGATTCGGCGAGCCGCAGATGTGTTTTTCTCGGTAACCTGACCACATTATGAGGTGGTGACCGAGAAAAGATGGGTCACATTGCATCGGAGCATAAGCGTTCTCCGTGTCAATCTACAATCTATCTGTCTTTCTTTCTTAGGTATTTATTTATTTATTTCTTGCTAACTATTTAGTTAGATTGCTATGACTACATATATATATATAATATATATATATATATACAAGCCTATACATACACATAATATTCATACATATTCGACTGCATGGTGGCAGAAGATGGGTCGAATTGCATCGCGGAAGTATATGCGCTTTTAGTGTTATATATATATATATACATATATATATATGTATATATAATTAGATAGATAACCCTATTTTCAATTGAAGTAGGAAACCCCCCCCCCCCCTTGCCCGCTGGAAAAAATGTTAAACTTGCACACACGCACACCTGGGAAATCTGTCAGAACCGCCCGTTCAACATGCATGCAAATGTTTGCACGGTCGTTGGGTCCAAATATTTGCCTGGCTCATTAGAAAGCTCATCAAGAGCGTTTCAAACTAGCTACTGGACAAGCATGAACAAGCAGCATTGGCTGGGAAGGAAGTGCTTGAAGTCCTTGTTCATTGAATTTATCAGGTGTGTTATGTCTTGGGGGGGGGGGGGGGGGGCAACCCTTAGCATACACCTTTTAAGAGGTTCTTAAGTACAATTCGCAATTTACTTCAATTGCTTCGTTCTTAGGCAGTTCTAACTGTTGTTGCTTGTGAATTGGCTCATTAGAAAGGTATGAAAGCTCATACCTTTCTATCGAGCCAATATTCATTTGGCTGAGAACGACGAAGCGCTGGAAGTCATTGCTCGCTGTGCTCAAAAACTAAAAAATAGTCATACAAAGGGCCACCGGGAATGGCTGCTTGTTTCTTCCGCTCGGTTGTGGATGCCATCGCTGCCAAACGCCTCTGGCTTCAAGCGCTTCGTATATCAGGGCTCATTAGAAAGCTCTTGTGAGCTTGTAAACATGCTACTGCAGAAGCAGTATTGACTGAGCCTCTTCATAGTTTATCTCAATAACTAAGAATTTCATACATTTTTGTCTGTACGTAAAGGGCGGGAGCAGTCTGATGGCCGCTTGTTACTTCCGCTCCGCGGTGGATGCCATCGCTGCAAATAGCGTCTGGACGTGCTACGACCAGAGTGACTGCAACTCGATTCAAGGTGTACAACTATATATATATATATATATATATATATATATTTGTGTGTGTGTGTGTGAGAAAGAGAGAGAGAGAGAAAGCAAGAAAGGGAGGGAGAGAAATTAAGATTGAGAGAGACAGAAGAGAGACATTCAGCGAGAGATAGATTTTAGATTAGATTAGATTACATCTATAGATAGATAGATGGATTCATGGATGGATAGGTAGGCAGGTATGTCGGTGGGTTGGGTAGTTAGGGAGAGGATAGATAGGCAGGTGGGTATATATACAGATTTTTGATAAAATGTCACCATATATATAGTATTATTGGATATACTGCCAGCAAAGGGTTGTGCCCCGCCCCAGCCCACCACCCACATACACACACACACACACACACACCCGCGCGTAGAACATGAGAATTCTTACTTCTGAAGTACGATGAACAATTACTTCAAGCACTTCGTTCTTAGCCGATCGTTGTGTCCAACGCCTGTGTCTTGGCTCGTTAGAAAGCTCTTGGTATGATTTCAAATTGGCAACTGCACAAGTCGCCACAAGCACAATCGGGTGAGAACGAAGGCTGGAAGTCATTGTGCAATGTACTTTAGAACTAAGAACTGCTCTGATACATGTGAGATGCTCCTTCTTAATTACAGTAAACAAGGACTTCAAGCACTTAGTTCTTAGCCATTTCTAAGTGTTGTGGCTTGTGTCGCAGCTGGTTTGAAAGCTCTCATGAAGGGCTTTCCGATCAGTTGCGACACAGGTTCGGGACGCAAGAATTGGCTGAAAACAAGTTGATGAAAGTCATTGTCCCCTGCAGTTAAGAAATTCTCTGGGAACATATTTATGGTCTGTTGTCAGAGGGTTCCTGCATCAACTTCCCCAACGGGTTCGGCAATGGTCTCTCTCTTTTTCTTTCTCTCATCCATCTATTCATCTCTTTATCCATGCATCCGTCTCCGTGTTCAATGAGATATTCCTTCTCAGCCTATTCTCTGTAGCGCCGCAGTAGCCATTAGAAAGCTTATATATATATATATATATATATATATATATATATCCACCCATCTTTGCATCCCTTCATTTCCGTTGTCTTCATCCATTCTTCATGTTTACCAAATGCTCCCATCCATCCATCCCATCATGTTTGCATGATTTCCATCGGCTCAAAACCAAAGAAAATTTATAAGCTCTTAAGTAACAATGACTGCAAGCGTTTTGTTCTCTGTCAGTTCTTGCGTCGAACCTGTGTCGTGACTCATTACAAAGCACTTGATGAGAGCTTTCAAACGAGCTACCACAACAATCAGAAATGGCTGAGAACAAACGCTTGAAGTTAGTTGTTCATTGTAAGAAGTAGGAACATCTCATCTATCCGTCTGTCCACGCCCATCCACCTCAAGCGCTTGTGCAACTTCGCCTTTTGCAGCTTCGTTCGCTTTTTTGTGTCCTTTAGAAGTTCCGATTTCTTAGGTACAAAGAACAATGACTTCAAGCGCCTCGTTCTTAGTCAATCATTGTGTCCAAAGTTCGTTTCGTGCTCATTCGAATGCTCTTGAAAGCTTTCACATAAGCTACTGCACGAGCCACAAGCAGGACTGACAGAACCAAGGGCTGGAAGTCATTGTTCGTTGTACTTAAGAGCAAGGGACTGCTCTTCATTGGAGCATTATGAACATGCGTATTGATGAAATGTACTCTTTGAATGCATATTTCATTGTTGTTTGTGTGCATAGAGGTAGCCCCAGCAGTAGGTTAGGAAATCCACTCCCTCCCTCTCTCTCTCTCTCTCTCTCGGGTGTGGTGGTGCTTGTGTCGGCCAGATTGCGACAATGCGACCTTGACAATGAACGTCCTCTACGCTGTCAATAACTCCTACCTTACTGACATCAACACCAATATATCCACCACGCCGCTCGACAACGACGCCTATGGGTTGACACTGATCACGCTGGCCAAGTCCCCGCCCAACAATGGAGCAGTCGGAGGTACGGAGACTGCCTTAGTAGAAAAATTCTTAGTTGTTTTAAGTACAATTAACAGTGACTTCTCAGCCAATCATTGTGCTCTATGCCTATGTCATGATTCGTTAGAATGTTCGAGCTACAAACAAGTCACAGCGATCAGAAATGGCTAAGAACATATCGCTTTGAAGTCAATTATTGTTCACTGCAAGAACTTCTCATGTTAGAGTATCCTAGTTTACCAGGGCTTGGAATATGAACGTTGGGAAGTTTCAGGGGATTCTTTGTCAGCTGATTGTTGCTGGCCTTGAGAAGTTCGTTCTTAAGTACAATGGACAATGACTTCCAGCCCTTCGTTTCCAGCCAGCTTACTTGAAAGCTCCGGCTGGGAACGGAGGGCTGGAAGTCATTGTTTATTGTGCTTAAGAAAAAACTTTTTAAGGATAGCAATAATCAGCTGAGAATGACGCCCTGAAATTTCCCAACGTTGGTAGTCCAAGATAAACCCAGCTGGGATATCAAGAGCTTTCAAACGAGCTACTGCACAAGCATCAGCAAGCAGACTTAAGTGAGAGAAAAGCTGGAAGTAATTGCTCGTTGTTATTAAAGAACCATGGGCTTCTCTTGTGTGCAGGAACGTTCGCTGTGGTGCAGGGTGGGGGTGGGGTTGTACCCTATGACCCTAGGTCCATCCTTAATTCGACGCTTCCAACGGATAGTTCGCCGCTGATTGACACGATTAACTACACAGCTTGTCACGACGAGAATGAAAGTTCGACGAACTGCCTGCAACTAATGTACGTAATTTTTGTTGTCGTTGCCGCTTCACCTGTTCTCCTACTAGCTGCCTTCTATTCATATTGAGACTTAATTTGTGTTGTTTTTTGCCTCGCTTTTGTTTGTTTGTCGCCTTTATGATTTACTTTTGTTTGTCGCCCTTATGATAAGGACTGTGACTAAGAGCGTTTTCGATTTTCAGGGCTTCGTTCTGAGCCTATTGACTCCGAGCTTTTTTAGTACAGTGAACTATGACTTCAAACGCTTCGTTCTCAGGCAGTTCTTGGTTTATATATATATATATATATATATATATATGCATATATATATAACCTGTGTAGTGACTCAGCAAACTCTTAATGAGAGCTTTCAAACGAACCGCTACAAGCATCAATGATCAGATTGGCTGAGAACGAAGTTCATTTTACTAATGGTACTTACAAACTAGAACTTCTCAGGATGAACAGAGCTTGAAGACGAGCCACTATGCAAAAAAAGCAAGAACTGGCTGAGAACAGGAGCCTCTGAACAATTGCAGATTATTGTCATAGGCCCTGCAAACTAAGAGTTGCGGTTCTTAACCTACTTCTTAGGCACCATGAACAATGCCTTCAAGCGCTTCTTTCTCAGCCGAGTCTGATTGCTGTGGCTCTTGTCGCTCGTTTGAAAGCTCTCATCAAGAGCTTCTAATGAGTCACAACTCAGGTTCATGACGCAAATGGCTAGGAACGAAGCGCTGGAAGTCATTTTTCACTTTGAGTGAAAGCCAGAAACGGCTCAAGCTTCGCGCATGAGAGATCAAATCGAAGAAATCTCAATGAGAAGTGACTGGGACCGTCGTGCCCATGACATTCTGCGGGAAAATATTCGTCCCCTCCGTGTACAAGACATGATAAGAATGTCCAAGTATGGATTGCAATACTATCACATGTGTAGATCTTAAGCTCAAGCACGATGAACAATAACTTCAGGCGGTTCGTTTTCAGCCGATCCTTCGTACAGAACCTGTGTGATGGCTCATTAGAAAGCTCTTGACGAGAGCCTTCAAACGAGCCATCACACAAGCCACAACGGCAGAAGTGGCTGAGAACGAAGCGTCTGATCCAATGTACTCAAAGAACTGAGAACCTTTCGATCAAAGAACTAGGAAGTTTTCTATATGTGTAGGACGGTCTGCGACGAGGCCGCTATTTCCGTTCGAGTGGATTACGTCAATGCCCTACCGGATTTTACTCAGGTCAGGCCGCGGCGCGTTTGCCTTTTTGCCTTGTTGCCTTGAGATGTTTCTTAATAATAATAATAATAATAATAATAATTATAATTATAATAATGATAATGATAATAATGATAATGATAATTTTAATAATAATAATAATAATAATAATGATAATAATAATAATAATAATAGGCTTCCTCAGACTATGCCAACAGTTCAAATTCTGGACATGTGCCTCCATATTAATAATGGACTTATCAGTCACATGGCCCTTGATCCTGACGGACATGTGCCTCCATCGATATCAGGAGACGACGCTCCGCTCCAAAGATCCCATCGGCGACGAATGAGTATGAGCATGTTGTGAGTGTGCGTGTGAGTGCATGGGATGCATGGGTTATCTGCTGGGAAGAAATCTGCTCACTGCGCTGACTTCCACCTACAACAGATCTAGCTGGACTATCCAGATAGATAGATTGATAGATAGATGGATAGATTGATAGAAGACACCCGCCTAGGCCATCCCCTCCTGCCCTCCCTTACAACCGTGAGGTTTATCACCGCCCTTTCAGCCTCCGTAAACTGCGCCTCCACACCCTCTCTCTCCTTCCAGATGGCAGCAAAAACCTTCCCAGCTCCATCTCCACTTCTTCTGGCACTGGGGTGGACATGACCCCAAGCATCGCTGCCATCTTCTCGTTCTCCCACTTACGCCATTCGTCTTTGAATAGCCTCATCTCCGTCGCCTGCAACTCCCTTTCATAAAGCCCTCCCCTACTCAGCCTGAGGAGTTGCTGGATTTGCACCTCGACAAACTTGAGCAACGCATCACGAGAGCTCGCAAACAATAATAATCATGATAATAATAGAGCTTCTGTCAGTGGCTGATCCATTTCTTGACATGCGCCTCCATCGTCTCACCCGCAAGGGGAGTACGAAGATTTGACCGATAGCTCTAATCACACCCCCACAAGAAAGCTCCAAGCCTTCGAGACAGACCAATACTTTCAAAGAAAACATACTTTGAAAATACTGGCACCGACGGGAATCGAAATGGCGACAGGTCCCAGATAGTATTGAACTTGACCACTGGGCTATTGCGGTGCGCAAATTATTATTATTGTATTATTATATCATCAATAGAATGCTATTATATATACTTCTAACTCAACAGGTCTATCGTCCCAACGGAAACATCAATGGTGTTATTATAAGGAGCAGCATTGACCTTTTCGACAACGACTCGTTCAACTTTGCCAACGGGGGCGCTTTGATCGTATCCTTGGTCATGGACGGGCAAGACCAAGTGTTCCCAGTGATGGGATCCTCTCCCGCCATATTGGGTCTTTGTATATATGTGGAGATTTATTTATTTATTTATTCATTTGTTTTCACCGCCCATCATTGACATATGTATGTTCTGTATGTATGTTTATTTATTGAGTTTATTTACTTGTTTATTCAGTCATTTATTTCTTTACTTATTACTTATTATCTATTATGTATTCATTAATTTCTTTACTTATTATTTATTTATTTATTCCATCCGTCATTTCTATTTGTTTATTTATATATATATATATATTATATTTATATATATATGTATATATATATATATAATTTATTTATTTATAACATATGCGTGGAATGGTATTGGGTACATGCCATAGGCAGATTCCGAAAGTAAGTATAGTAATAATAATAATAATAATAGTGCTTCTCTGTCAGTGGCTGATCCATTTCTGGACATGTGCCTCCCATCGTCTGACCCGCAAGGGTACTACAAAGATTGGGCCGATGGCTCTAATCACACCCCCGCAGGGCATCTCCAAGCCTTCCAAAGAGACCAATACTTTCAAAGAAAACATACTTTCAAAATACTGGCACCGACGGGAGTCGAACTGGTGACAGGTCCCAGATCGTATTGAACTCGCGGTGTGCACAATTATAATAATGATAAGCTTCAAACTATGGCAACAGATGAAGATTCTGGACATGTGCCTCAATAATAATAATAATGATAATAATAGTTTATCTGTCTGTGGCTGATCCATATCTGGACATGGGCCTCCATCGTCTCACCACAGCCAAGGGGAGTACGAAGATTTTGGGATAGCTCTGATCACACCTCCCATAGGACGAGCCTTCCACACAGACTAATGGTTTCAAAAAAATATTTTTTGAAAATAAATACTGGCACTGACGGGAATCGAACTAGCGATATGTCCAAGGTGGTATGACTAGACCACTGGGCTATCGCGGTGCGCCTAATGATGACGATGATGACAATGATAATAATAATAATAATAATAATAATAATAATAATAATAATAATAATAATAATGCGCCTAATGATGACGATGATGACAATGATAATAATAATAATAATAATAATAATAATAGTGCTTCTCTGTCAATGGCTGATGCATTTCTGCACATGCGCCTCCATCGTCTCACCCGTGAGGAGTACGAAGAATTGACGATAAGCTCTAATGACACCCCCGCAAGGGCAGTTCCAACACTTCCAGACGGGCCGGTATGTTCAATGAAAATACTGGTCCAGAAATAGACCGGTATGTTCAATGAAAATACTGGTGGCACCGACGGGAATCGAACTGGCGACAGGGCCCAGATGGTAGAACTTGACCACTGGGCTATCACGGTGTCCATAATAATAATAATAATAATAATAATAATAATAATAATAATAATAATAATAATAATAATAAAAGCTCAGTCAATAACAAAACAAACAAAACAAATAAATACATACAATATAAATAAATAGATAAAAATAATACACAAAAGTAAGTAGGCAAAAGAAATAAATGAACAAATAACAAGGAAACGTACATATATATGTATACTTATATACATGTACCAACTATGGCCGTGAAAGAATAAAATTATAGATATTATATATATATATACATATATATATAGGGCTGTGAACGAAGTCCGTGAACATGTGTGTTACAAATTCATAGTAGTCCTTCTGCATTAGCATGCTCTCATATTGTAATATGAGTGCTCTCATATTGTAATATGAGAAGTTTGTAATTCTGGAAAACTACGATTATAACTTCAAGCGCTTCGTTCTCAGGCTATTCTGATGGTTGGTGCTTATGTAGCGGTTCTTTGAGAACATCAAGAGCTTTCTAATGAGCCCCGACCCCGATTCGGGACGCAAGGATCGGCTGAGAACGAATCGCTTGAATTCATTGTTCATAGTGTGCATAATAAGAACTTTTTATTTTGTAATGTAACGATTTGATTTTGTCGGACTTTTATGAAGAATGAAACACGCATTACATATTGCATTATATTATTCATTTCTGTATCATAACACATCCTTAGCATCCGCGTTGGTTCCATCGTAATCAAGTCCAACGAAACCTACATCACATTACAGCATATTACATTATATCATGCTTGTCTGTATCGTAGCACATCATTAGGCAACCACGGAGGTACCTTCGTCGTCAATTCTGACTGGGCCTAAACATCATACTACATCATATAATCATCCGTTTCTACATCATAACACATCCTTAGGCAGCAACGGTGGTACCTTTGTCATAAGGTCCGACGGGACCTATACGGTGGACCTCAGCAGTCTGGACCTCACCGCTGCCGTCGATGACGTCATTACCACCACCGTCTACTACACCATATGCTCGACGACAAACGCGAACTTGTGTAGCACGGCCGCGCTCACTATCACCGTCCGGGTTTGCTGTTGCATTTGCTCTCGCGATCCCCACGATATCTCAGACGAGCACGACAAGCGCGACGATGTCGATGGAGCGGTATTCTTCTCTTTCCTCTTCTCCGGCTCCTCCTTCCTCTTCTTAATTGTCTATTATTATTATTAATAGAGAGGCACATGTCCGTCAGGATCAACTTGAAGGCCATGTGATTGATAAGAAGCGGGGGGGGGGGGGGGGGGGGGGGGGCTGTTACTACTCGCGTTTCTCCTGCATCTAATTTATTTTTCCTGTTCCTCCTGGTCGTCTCCTTATTCTTTCTTGTTTCTTCCGCTGCTGCTTTTTTTTTGTTTTTTTTTTTTTGTCAACTCAGCCGATTCTGGTTGTTGCCCAGTGACTTGTTTGAAAGCTCTCATCAAGAGGTTTCCAAGGAGTCGTGACACAGGTTCAGGACGCAAGAATGGGCTGAGAACGAAGCGTTTGAAGTCATTGTCCATCGTACTTAAGAACGGAGAACTCTCAGGGTTGGGACATCGACGGGCTGAATTACTACGTATCATGAAGTCACTACAGGCACTGCGTTCTCACCCTATATTGATATTCCGTGGTTGCGAAACGCCTGTCATGAGACATCCCTGCCTCTTAAGTACAACGAACAATGACTTCACGCAGTTCTTTCTCAGTCAATGCTTGCGTCCAAAACCTGTGTCCTGGCTCGTGAGAAGGCTGAGCCTCTTGGTGGGAGCTTTCAAATGAGCTACTGCACAAGCCACAAAAGAGTGAGTACAAAAGCCATTGTTCATCAAAAGCCCTTGTTAAGAGCTTTTAAATGGTCGACCGCATGGTGTGTAAGCTGCAACGACTGCGATTCGCTAAGAGCGCAAGAAGTTCTTAGCTTTTTAAGTACGTCGGGTGAAAAATGACTTTCGGCCCTTCGCTCTCTGCCAATTCTGCTTGTTTTGGCTTGTGTAGTAGCTCGTTTGAAAGCCTCGTCAAGGTCTTTCTAACGAGTCAGGACACAAGTACTGACTGAGCAAAGCGCTTGAAGTCAGTGCTCGTGGTACTTGAGAACAGGAACTTTTCAAAGAACGAAAGCGTTCAACTCACGGTTCATTGTCGTATTATACTATAGTACAGCAGTCAGACAATCCCTAACATTCTATTATGGGATCGCGGGAATTCGTCTCAATAACGTGGTGAATCCCCGACATCCCATCTTAGGAAATGATCGGGTTGGTCAATGGTGTAATAAAGAGTTCTGAGTTCATAAGTACAATGGATGATGACTGCAAGTACTTCTTTTTCAGCCAATCATGCTTGCCTCAGCTTTGAGAACAGCGCTGGCATTCATTACTGATTGTACTTGAGAGCTAGGAACTTTTTTTTCAAAGAAAAAAATCCTTAATCCTTGTGGGCAGGATGTGGTGCTCTGTCCTTCTGGGTTGTGTCGACCGCAAGACTGCGACTACCGGGATGGCCTCGACGGCGATGACGGCGGCGGTGACGGCAACGTAAACTCAAAGTCGAAAGGTCATTCAAAAACAAGCGCAACACGCAACACACACCACCCTGTCTGGGATCCCTTGGTTTTTTTGGCTGCAAGAGTATAAAAATATATGTATGTGTATTTTTGTAATGTATGGATTTCTGTTTCGTCTGGCCAAAGAAGAGGATCGAAATGACTGCAGGCTTTTGCGCGGTTTTTGTATGTTGTGCTTTTGTGTGTGCGGGTATGCACGTTTATTCCATGATCGTTGGTGACCCAAAAAGTCTTCATGAGGACAAAACCAACATGAGGCGTTCCTAGCTCTTAAGTACCAAGACCAAGGACTTCACGCACTTCGTACTCAGTCCAGGCTTTTGTCCAAAATCTGAATCCTGGCTCATGAGAAAGCTCTCACCAAGAGCTTTCAAATGAGCTACGGCACAAGCGACAAGCAGGAACGACTGAGAACGAAGGACCGGAAATGATTGTTCATGGTACTCAAGAACTGGGATTTCTCACGATCAAGAAATGTGTCGAGGTATTCCTGTCTGATATGAGAAGTGGCTAGATATTAAGTACAATGAGCGATGACTTCAAGCGCTTTGTTCTCAGACCAGTTTGCTTGTTCATGCTTGTGTAGCGGTCTGTTTGAAAGCTCTTATCAAGAGCTTTCTAACGAGTCGCAACCGATTGTTAGCTTCGGGAAAACAGATTGGCTCAGAACAAAGCGCTTGAAGTCATCGTACCGCGTCCATTGTAGTTAAAAATTAAGAACTTATGGTAGGAACACAGGATAGTATTTGTTTGCACTGCGCTGCGCCTCAGGAACTGCTTTTCGTATTTTCAGGTGCAAAGCTCAGTTATTAAGTGCAATTGACAATCACTTCAATCACTTCGTTCTTAGCCCAGAACTTATTCCAAGGCTCATTAGAAGACTCTCGTCAAAGTGCTTTCAAAGGAGCTACTGGACAAGCATAAACTAATATTTTCTGCGAACTGAGCGCTTGCAGTCATTGTTCATGGCGCGTAGCGGGTCGGACATAAGGATATGCTAAGAACGAATGGCTTGAAGTCATTTTTCGTTGTACGTGATTGCTTATTATAAGATCTCTTGTTAGTAAGTACAATCTATGCTGAATTTTTCTTGTGCAGTGGTTTGCTTGAAATCTACCAGGAGAGTTCATGGTTCTCAAATACTATGAAACATGACTTTCAGCCCTTCGTTCTCAGTCATTCTTCATGTTGTGGCTTGTGTCATAGCTCCTTTGAAAGCTCTCGTCAAGGGCTGTTTAACGAGCAATGTCACAGGTTCTGGACGCAAGGATGGCTGAGAACGAAGCAAGTCATTGTTCGTTGTACTTAAGAACTAGGCACATCCAGTCATTTATTGGCACAGGCTGTGGACACAAGCTGCATTTGGCAGAGAACGAAGCGCTTGAAGTCGCTATTCGCTGGCTTAGAAAAACTTTGAACCACCCAGAGAGGCTCCTAGTTCTTAATTACAGCAAATAACGACTTCAAGCGATTTGTTCTCAGCCAACGTTGTGTCCCAAACCTGTGCCATGACTCATTAGTGATTAGACCTCCATGAGAGCTTCCAAACAGGCCTACACCATGAAAGCAGCGAACAGGGTTCATACACATACCCATAACTTTGCACACACGTGTTTGATACTGCGCGAGCAAAAACGATCGGTATCGATGTGTATACAGGCAAGAAGTCGGTGAAGAAAGTACGCAGAAAGGGAGCAGAACCGAAGCAAGACACCGCAGGACCCAAGGTAACTCAGCCGTGCGCACAGCAAAACCAAATGGATAGACAGAGATGATGGGGACTTCGAACGCCTCATTCTCAGCTAATCTCAGTTGTTCCTTGAGCTTGACAGCTTTTTATCAAGGGTTTTCGAATCAGCCATGCTACAATTTATCAACTGCAATAAAAAATGACTTCAAGCGCTTTGTTTCCCTCCAATCCTTGCGTCCGGCACCTGTGTTGTGACTCATGGGAAAGCTGTTTATGAGCTTCCAAAGAAACCGCTACACAAGTCACAACGACCAGAAATGGCTGAGAACGAAGCCCTGTAAGTCATTGCTTGCGAAATGAGAAGCGCTTACAGTGTACACGTGTGCCTTGACACTCCAACAAGGTGCTACTATTACTACGACAAGTACTAATACTACTTTTACTACTCCCTCTGCTACTAGTAGTAATGATAATATAAGATTAATGATGGTATTATTAATAATAATATACTGATACTTTTTTTCTGCTCACTATTTTACTTGTCGTTACTACTGTACTACTGAACCTTTTTTTTTTCTCACTATTTTACTTGTCGTTACTACTACTATACTCCTAAACCTTTTTTTTTTTTTTTTTTTTTCTTTTTTTTTTTCTGCTCACTATTTTGCTTGTTGTTGCTACTACTATACTACTAAACTTTTTTTTTTTTTTCGCACTATTTTACTTGTCGTTACTACTTACTATACTACTTTTCTTTTTTTTTGTTTTTTTTGTTTTTTTTTTCTGCTCACTATTTTACTTGTCGTTACTACTACTATACTTTTTTTTTTTTTTTTTTTTTAAATCACTATTGCTTTGCTTGATACTGACGCGCAGAGAGTACGTAGCAGGGTAGCCACGAAAGATGCGGCGGAATCGAAGAAAGACACCGCAGGACCCACCAAGGTAACACAGCCGTGCGCACAGCAAAACCAAATGGATAGACAGAGATGATGGGGACTTCGAACGCCTCATTCTCAGCTAATCTCAGTTGTTCCTTGAGCTTGTTCGACAGCTTTTTATCAAGGGTTTTCGAATCAGCCATGCTACAATTTATCAACTGCAATAAAAAATGACTTCAAGCGCTTTGTTTCCCTCCAATTCTTGCGTCCGGCACCTGTGTTGTGACTCATGGGAAAGCTGTTTATGAGCTTCCAAAGAAATCGCTACACAAGCAACAACGACCAGAAATGGCTGGGAACGAAGCCCTGTAAGTCACTGCTTGAGAAATGATAAGCGCTCACAGTGTACACCTGTGCCTTGACACTCCAACAAGGTGTTACTACTACAAGTACTAATGCTACTTTTACTACTGTCTCTGCTACTAGTAGTAATAATAATAATATTAATGGTATTATTAATAATAATATACTACTACATTTTTTTTTCTTTTTTTATCACTAATACTTCGCTTGATACTGACGCTACTACAACTACTATTCTTACCATAATTAGTAGTATTGCTACTATTATTATTACTACTACGACTACTACGATTTCTACTAGTCCTATTACCATTACTGCTACCACTGCTAATACGCATATATATAAAGAAATATATATATATATATATAAAGAGAAAAGCAAAAAGTAAAATTATTTTTCTTTTGTATGTTTCGTGTATGTCTGCCCATTTGGCTTCCGTGGCTATCACCCCCCCCCCCCCCCCCCGCCACTCACTTCGTGAGTGTCTGCCCCCCCCCCCCCCATTTGGTTTTGATGATCATTTATGTATATGGACCTGTCTATTCGTTTATCAAATAAAAGCACAGAAAACATATAAAACACACACAGGAAGACAGAAAACACACACAGCACAAAACATACCTATGTTTTACAAAAATACGACAAACTAAGCAGACTAAGGAAGATTTAGACAAAATAACGACAAAACCATATAAACGAGGTTTATATACATTTTTATGAAATAAAATGAGGTTTTGTCGTTATTTTGTCTAAATCTTCCTTAGTCTGCTTAGTTTGTCGTATTTTTGTAAAACATAGGTATGTTTTGTGCTTCCTGGGTGTGTTTTCTGTTTTCCTGTGTGTGTTTTATATGTTTTCTGTGCTTGTATTTGATATACGAATAGACAGGTCCATATACATAAATATATATATATATATATATCATATATCATATATGCATGAAACATAAAATATCAGGTATGTAACGTATTATAGAAAGAGTGAGAATGGTTTTTCGGGGGGGGGGGGGGGGGGGGGCTGCGCGAATCATTCGCGCAGGAAAGTTTAACGGGAAAAAAGCGAAGCACAAGAACGCTTGGGGCACGGGAGAAGTTCCCAGTTCTTAATACAATAAGCACTGACTTCAAGCGCTTCGTTCTCAGCCAACGCTGGTCGACGCTTCATTCGAAATCTCTCATCAAGAGCTGCCTACTGAATCGCAACACAAGTTTGGGATGCAAGCATGGGCTGAGATTGAAGCGCCTGAAGTCATTCTTCATGGTACTTATGAACTAGAAACCTCTCAAGCGCACCAAAAAGTGGAAAAGACATGGAATAGGCTGTGCGAAGCGTATACACGTTTCGCGATCAACGAACCGGAAAATGGGGAAATAGGGTGTGTGGTGGGTGGGGGGGGGGGTACAGTGCCCCTTTCAGGTCTTGGTGCAGCAGTCATTATTTCATTATTATTACTATTATTATTATGGACACCGTGATAGCCCAGTGGTCAAGTTCTACCATCTGGGCCCTGTCGCCAGTTCGATTCCCGTCGGTGCCACCAGTATTTTCATTGAACATACCGGTCCGTCTGGAAGTGTTGGAACTGCCCGTGCGGGGGTGTCATTAGAGCCTGTCGTCAATTCTTCGTACTCCCCTCACGGGTGAGACGATGGAGGCGCATGTGCAGATTTGCATCAGCCATTGACAGAGAAGCACTATTATTATTATTATTATTATTATTATTATTATTATTATTATTATTATTAAGGACACCGTGGTAGCCCAGTGGTCAAGTTCTACCATCTGGGCCCTGTCGCCAGTTCGATTCCCGTCGGTGCCACCAGTATTTTCATTGAACATACCGGTCCAGAGTCTGGACCAGTATTTTCATTGAACATACCGGTCCGTCTGGAAGTGTTGGAACTGCCCTTGCGGGGGTGTCATTAGAGCCTATCGTCAATTCTTCGTACTCCCCTCACGGGTGAGACGATGGAGGCGCATGTGCAGAAATGCATCAGCCATTGACAGAGAAGCACTATTATTATTATTATTATTATTATTATTATTTGGGGAGGAGGGTCGTTGCGCGCGTAAAAGATCTTAAACTCCGCATATGCTGGTTGATAGCCCAGGACCCAGCAGACACCAGATTGTTATGGGTGGGGTTTCGAGGCAGCTCTAGCAACCGCGCTTGGTGTATGCACTTGCACATTCGGTGACGTCTTGCAAGAGGTTGCTGGGACTGCGGAATAACCTCGGCTTAGTGCAGTCTTGCCCTCAGGAGCTCCATCGGTGGCCCCGATCATCAGGCGAGAGACTGACACGGGGGGGGTGGAGGACCTCGAACAAGGGTATTGGAGGCTTATGTCCGTTGAGGATATGCCATTAGCTGCATCAGTACGCCTCAGATATAGTAAATCTGCCTTGGAGTGTTGACTGTGACATATTTGAGGGAAATCCCGATGAAAAAACCTAGTCACACTTGCTAAACAGAGTTCCAGCCCAATGGCCTCAAGGCGTTAAACTGTGACGCCAACTCATAACCCTTTGGTGGTAGATGCTGGGGAGGAGGGTCGTTGCGCGCGTAAAAGATCTTAAACTCCGCATATGCTGGTTGATAGCCCAGGACCCAGCAGAGACCAGATTGTTATGGGTGGGGTTTCGAGGCAGCTCTAGCAACCGCGCTTGGTGTATGCACTTGCACATTCGGTGACGTCTTGCAAGAGGTTGCTGGGACTGCGGAATAACCTCGGCTTAGTGCAGTCTTGCCCTCAGGAGCTCCATCGGTGGCCCCGATCATCAGGCGAGAGACTGACACGGGGGGGTGGAGGACCTCGAACAAGGGTATTGGAGGCTTATGTCCGTTGAGGATATTCCATTAGCTGCATCAGTACGCCTCAGATATAGTATTATTATTATTATTACTCTATAATATATGTGTTTGGGGGGTCACAGAAGTCCAGCGGAAAGGATAAGCCCGGCGAGAATGGCAAAAGCCAAAACGTACGAGTTCTGGGGGACCAAAGCCGCGGAAATGGTCTCGTCCCTCTCTCTCTCTCTCTCTCTATTTATATATATATATACATATATACATATAGTCTTATATATATATAGTCTATCCATCTATGCTGTTCCTATTGTTATTGTTATACACGCACATACACAGAGATATGAGGTTCCTAGTTTCTTGAGTACAGTCAAAATATCATTATGCGCTTCGTTCTTAGCTATTTCTGGCTATGACTTGGTTCTCAGCCGATTCTTGTTGATAATGATTCGTTTGAAGGCTCTCTTCCAGATCCTCCTGATGAGCCATAATCAGGTTTCTGGACATCAGTATTGGCTGAGAATGAACCGCTTGAAGCGCTGGAAGTCAATTATTCATGGTGTTTATAACTGAAAACGTAAGCAGAAGCTCTCGCTGAGTTCTGGGTTACCATGAGCAATTACCTGAAGCGGTTTGTTCTCAGCCACTGTGTCCCAGCATTCAGAGCTTTCAAACGATTCACTGCACAAGCGATATCAACCAGAATCGGATGAGAACGAAGTGGTTTTAGTCATTGTTCATGACTAGGAATTTTTCAGAGCTTCCCATGTATGTGCAGAAGATGAAGGCAGTGGAATCTCGTGGGCAATCTGGCTCCTTGCGCTGGCTATAGTAACCCTGGTCCTTGTGAAGCTCTGGGTCGTTTCCAAGCGGCCGCGGGCGGAAAAAATCAAACCACTGCACGAGCGTGAAGCGATACGTGTAGATTACCGATCGTTATAGATTGATAAATGAGTGGGGGGGGGGGGGGGTACATCTGGATTGTGTCGTAGTGAGTCTATTAAGGGTAGCATCGGACAATCATAATTAGATCCTTCTCCTCAGTACCTTTTGAGTACTTGTTCTGGTGCTGGTGGCACTAGTTTTTATCATTACCTTTTTTGACACATATCACTGTCACTCAAAGGACAGTTTTCCGTGGCAGTACACCTTTTTGACTTCGTCTGGGAACTGGCTGGAATTGTTCTCATTGTTCTTAAATTCATCGTTCTGCTAAGTTACTGTTACTGCCGGTGAGAGGGGGACGCTCCGGTTGCCGGTTGTTAACTGAAAGAATTGCGCAGGCCGTTGTCCATTGTCCTTTAGAAGTTCAGCTCTACATGAACGAAAAGCAAGCGTTCTTCAATTACTATGACTAATATGAAAAGTTGTGAGAGCGTACTGTTGAGGGGCACAGGGTTGTCCAGCGATGCCACTGCTTTATATGTCGATTCATCCCTACCATTAGGGCTTGAGGAACCTCCCCGTCAGCCAACATAATGCTTGACCAGCAGTGCCTTGCCGTTAGGGTGGGTCTCCATAGACGACCCCAGTCCACGTTGCCTTGCGTGAATCCTGATTGTGCCGAAGCCACCTGACGCGCTAGACTGACCATGCTACAAATTTCATGACGACTACACTGTGACTTCCATTTACTTTGCTGATGATATATATAATACCACTAAATTCAACACTTATTAATTCTAAGCTAACCTCAGTCATGAATTCTGCAGGCAATGAGTTTTCAGAAGCTAAAATTGTGTGAATATTTAATGAATAAAAGCACATTTGAAGTTATCGGCTGCTACCCCCAACCAGATCATGCTATTATTACTGTGTACTTTCAAGTGTCAAACTCAGCCATAGAATTTGTGTTAAGGTGCAGATTTCAGATTAGCGGCCAGATTTCAGATTAGTGATCAGAATTCAAATTAATGCAACTTAACTGCTATATCCGTCCGCAAAATCTGCATAATTTTTGCGAAATATTACCGTTAAATTGAAATAATTTGAATTCTGACCAGTAATCTAGAATCTGACCGCTAATCTGAAATCTGACCCTTAACTCAAATTCGCTGGCTGAGTTTGACACTTGAATGTACTCAGTAATACATCTATCAGAATGTACTAATCAGATCCTAGTTCAGAATCATTCCTACAATCATCAGCCGCAACGTTAGGCGCCGTCACATGCGCAGAGATACTTTAGGCTTTTCATTCACTGTGACCTTTGCTGAATTTCCATAAGTAGATTTGCAGAATCAGCAGACACATTAATCAATTCTGTGTGCGCGTGACCACTGATATATTCAGTTTACACTCCCCCCTTACGCTGTATTCAATAATTCTTCTTCCAAGGATAAAATATGGCATTAACGATCCAGTGGAAAAGATCAGACAGTCGCTAGGTGAGTTTCCAAAGCGCTGCGTATGATATGATGAAATGCAAGGCATGATGTGTAATTTTTGTAAGCAAAAGTACCACACATACTCGTCTTGCCCAGGCCTACCAACTATGTGGAAGCTAAGAACAAAATCAAGTTTATCGAAAACTTAATAAGTATGCCGCAAGTGAGTTTGGATATATATCAAGCTATGACACTGGGGCAGGCGCTTGAAACTATGATGAAGTGGGAAGTAGGTTGAATGAAGGCAACCCATGTTCACGGACACGCAGACAAGCTGGGCGACCTACGTGCGAAAAGCCTACCGTCCGGTGTCATCTACGGAGTTTAATTGTGCCGCTACCACATCGACGCTAGCGACCACGAGCTCACCATCGTCACCTATCACCTGCCGCTCCTGTGTTATGGCACGCTCGCAGCCCCATGATCGTCGGATGGGTCTTGGAAAACCTACAGACGATCCGCTTCAAGGTGGAGTACCTCCCCGGTAAGCAAAACCTCCTCCCGGACGGTCTGTCCCGTGTCCCCTGCATAAGCCCAGGCGTCCCGACTCTCATCGGCGAAGCAGAAGCTATCACCCTACAGCTCCTTGCAACTATTCCACTCCCTAGAGCGGGCTCAACTCTCTGGCTCGCTGTCGAAGGCACACATGCCGCCTTGGAGACGAAACTCAAGTCCCTCTCCTGCCGCATCATCCGCGCTGGCCCAACCCTACGCAGCATTCAAGCCACGTGGGACCTTGCTATCGTCATCCCCGCTGCTGAACGATCCCTGGCCGTCGCCCGTGACACTGATGTTCGCCCTTCGCAAGCCATTTGCCCTGCTCATGCCGCAAGACCTCGTGCACTGCGTCCCGAATCATACCCTCCCGCAAGAGGCCATCGAGACGTGTCGCAAGATCCTATTCCTTGACGACAACTTAGTGTGGCTAGTCTTTGGCCTCGGTATAGTATGGAACAGCACTACATATATCCTCTTGTCGCCACTTCGCACGCCCCGCGCGTCACGCGCCAGCAAGTCATGGACGCGCAACGTTAACGACAAGACGCCTTCACGGCCCCTCTCTGGACCGACGGCGTCCCCTCCGTCTCCGCAAGATCAACAGAATCGATCCTCCGCCAATGCCTCGCCGTCCTCGCAGACGCCGAGCAGTCAAAGTTGAAGATCTATATCCCAGAAGAGCTGCGCCGTCCTTTAATCAACTGCGCCCACTTGATGCAAAACCACGCCAAAGCGCCGACGCTCGTCCCCTTCATCAAGAAGCGCTACATTTGGTTCCGCGTCGACGGCACGGATATCATGCACGCTGACGTCCTCGCCGCCCTCCGCCATTGCCACTTTTGCCGACTGTTCCACGCCCGCCTTACCCTCAACCACGGCCGCTACTCTTCGCTGAAGTGGAGCAGTCAAAGCCAAGGCCAGGGCATCGATCATATGCATGTCTGCGTCCCGCGGCCGGGCGCTGTTTTCCAGTACATCCTGACAATCATCGATCTTTTCTCAGGATTCCTTCAATTCGTCCCCTGCATCTCCACTTCCCCCAAGGAGACCGTTGAGATCATCCTCAACCGATGGGCATACATCTTTGGTTTTCCGGAGTCTATCTTCTCCGACTACCACAGCTCGTTTATAGGTACCCTAGCCAAGCGCTTCTGCAGTGAGGCCGGCCTCGACTGGCTGACCACCGCACCCTACTCGCACCATCAGCTCGGCTTCGTGGAATGCAGTCACAAGGCGATCCGCATGGCGATCCAATCCCTGCCCAAGGCAGATAAATCGAACTGGCCTAGCATCATCCCGTCCCTCTCCTTCGCCCAGAACACCTAATAATGTGTCAACGGCTACAGGTACAACCGCCTTTGAGGGCATTGCTAGCGCGCAGACCCCAGTGCGCACTGGACTTTTCGATTTCTCAGATATTGTCACCGCCCGCGCCTCCGCCTCAAGCGCCGCTCTCGACGCTTCCCCTACACTGTCGCTTCAGTCTTCGGAGCAGATCGAATTGCTACGCCGCGCCCGCACCGTCACGCCATACATCAGCGCGTACACGGACATCTCCCGCACCCGATCCGTCGCTCAGAAGAACAAGGGCCGCCGCAAGGCTGTCAAGGAGTGGAGGGTTGGCGACACCGTCACCGTCTACCGCCCTAAGCCCTCGAAGCAAGGCGTCCCCGCCTCGTCCGTCCTTCAATTCGACTGCCCCTACACGATCTTGGAGCAGGTCAACTCCAACTGCTGCAAGCTTCGCCACCTCAAGACCAACAAGGTATTGAAGCGGATCGACCGCTCACACCTCTCCCTGTACATTGCTCCCACCGATGGCGTCGCCCCGCTCAACTCGGTCGCAGTGGACAGCTACGATGACGACACCGTCAACTACACGACTGGTGAAGTCGGTGCATTCATCGACCGGCGCAACCAGGTTAAACTTGGCATCGTTTTAGACGAGGACCCGGAGAAGTTCGACGAGGAAGACGACCTCGTCGTTTGCCAACTTGGTACGACCTCGGACACCAACCCTCTCTTCCGTCCCATCTACGAAGACACGGAGGGCAAAACCACCATCCAGAGCTGGAACAAACCCCTAGCTTCCTGGAAGCCCCTCCTCTTCGACACCATCAACGATCAAGTCGTTCATCGCCACATCGAGTGGCGTCCCTTCAGGAACAACAAGGACAAAGGCCGGCTCCCCGCCAATGTTCTTAAGCGTCTTCGAGGTACCCTCATCACCGGCGAAACCTTCCCGCTGCACGTCTTCCAGAAAGGCAAGAAAGCAAAGTCCAAGGAATAGCCGCCCCCATCACTCTCAAGTGGGTTTTACTCATCGTACCGGCTTCACCTGCCACCGCCCAGCGCTTTCCCACTTGTCAATGACCCGTCATCGTCCCTAGAGAATTACGCCATGACCTGCGTATCCCTGTAAGTCCTTGATCGCCTTTTGTGCCTGCAGGTCAACGATCATTCTCATCGAACCTGAAAACCTCAGTGACTATATCGGCACGGCATATTTGGTGCTTAATTGGTTCATCTCGGCTGTGTGATACCCGGCCACCGAATTTTCTACAGCTCGACATCGCCCCTGATATCACCGCTCGCTACTGCGCCTCAATTGTCCCAGTCCCGCTGCGAATCATGGATATCCGGCCCCGGCTGATCATGATCAGCATCGCGCAATCATCGACGCATCATTCTTTAGTTCTCCCATGGTTTAAGAGACTCATCCGCCTCTCTTTTTCCTTTGAATTTTTTTTTTGCAGGACATCATACTTCGTTCGTTAATCACTCATTCTGGACTTAACTCAACTTAACAGTTAGGTCTGGGGGGGGGGAAAGCTATCAGACTGAGCACCTTAACGGCCGGCCAAAACCTTTACCGTTGACAATTCACTCTTTTTGACCAGTTCATTAGATTCTCCTCTGCACGCTGTTTCGACTTCACTAACTAGTTTTCGATTTCGTTCAGAAATGATGTCAAACGATCAATTCAGAGTTCTTTTTAGAAGAGATCAACTATTGCCTTTTTCCCACTATATTACCTTTTCCCCCGATTTCCCGTGCAACACGCACGTTGCGGTACATTTGTGGACAAGGGTAACAAGAGTGAACGGAAAAACAATGTTTGAATGCTTTTTACATCCGTCCCAGTCATTTTTTTTTCTCGCCTAGCATTCCCAAATCAGTTTGGTGAAGTTTCGAGTTCACCAACCCGACACTATCCGTTTGATGACTGTTAACTTGAAGCAAAAGCTTTGACAACTGGAGACTCACAATCTAAGATTTACACTAGATCGTAGTTGTATTCAAGTCTGCAACGAGTAAGAAATTACGTAAATAAACGAAGTGACCGCTCTGCTATTTACTGGTATTTCACCTGCTAGCCATAGTGTTCTTAATAAGAGTTCGTTGTATCTGCCTACCTGAAGAGTTGTATACAAACTCACATTTCTCCACTAACTACTACGATCGGGGACATTCAAGTTAACACACAAACCGTAGGCTCTATAAATTTTTTTCTTTTTTATATAAAGTTCTATCTTATTAAAAAGTTCTATGAATGATCTTATAAAAAGGTTCTATCTTATACTATCAAAAACATAAACTTTTTTATACGCATAACTTTTTTTCAATGGACAATTTTATTAATAATAGTATTTAGTCATACAGGCCCACCCCAAGGACAATTACCTATTTTACCTATATCACTCTAAGTGTAACGGTGAATTCAAAGCTTTGGCGGTTTGGGGGTTGTGGCGCTAGGTGACGTGTCAGTATTATTCAAAAGCTCTAAGTAAAAGTAAAGTAGAACCCTCTTGTCCAGTGGGTTATGAGCCAGTGGCAGCGCTTAACTCTGGCACTGCGGCAAGCAAGGAAGGAAGAAGACCATCGCCGACCTAGGAGGCCGGCGACTGTCAAAAGGGTTGGTGCCACTCCAAAATTGGCACATAAAAAGGGAAGCTTTCGCAACCCTGTGGCTCAGTTTTGAACGCATTGTACCTGTCCGGGCCCCGGGCCGCTTTTGGTTAGATGAGTCACCGGCGTCGTGGCAAAGCGACAAGAACATCCAGCACATCAGACACTGCCAACTGGTCTGCTCAAAGAAAAACAGCAAGTAAGACCTCATGAGTTTCAGTACTCTAAGAGGCACGGGAAAAACAGGACAAAAATAAATGACTGGAAAAGGACAGTATGATGGGAAAACCCAATTCAAAACGTTTCAGAGGGGCATTAGGTGCCAAGGGACTCAAGGGGGCACTCAAGACCCTAGAAGAACACCTTAGGTTAGTCCATGAGAATAATGTAAGTGTTCTACATAGCAAAGGAAAGAAAGTCCCCAACTACATGTGGAGGTGGGGAGAGAGAGCAGGAAAGCAATCAGCAAGAGGGAGAGGAAAGATAGGGTTGAGAGAGGAGGAAGAGGAAGCGGAGTTAGATTCAGAGTCAGGGTCAGACAAGGAAAACCTTACCTCTTATTTTACTACTACGGAGACAGAAAGGCAGCCTACTTTAGGGGGAGATAGTGGTAAGAGTGAGCAAAAGGGAGGAGAAGAGCAGGTGGAGGAGAGGGGGAGACTGAGTACTCAGCTTTCACCTACTTATTCCACACCAGCAACGGCAACAATCAAGACGAAGAGCAAGGAGCAAGTAGAGGAAAAAGAGAAGGAAGAAAGAATGATAGTAGCACATGAGGAGAGTTTGGAGCATGAGATGAAAAGGCAGAGAGAGGAAGCTTTTTCGTTTGTGTTTGACAAGCTAGTAGGTAAAACCAAGAGGAGTGTGGCGAATTTGGTGAGAGACACCTCACCAGACTTTGGTCAGAACTTGCACATTGTGTGGGCAAGACTAACCAAAAGGTTTGGTAAGGTGAGTGAGGAGGATGTACAAGACAAAATAAATGCGATGAATGCATGGACGTTTGATGAGGGGTGTGATTATGGCATTGCTCCGCAGTTTGATGCGTTTGTTGCGTTAGATGAAGAGCTAAAGGCAATAGGCCATACAACACCCAAAAGAACAAACAATGGAAACAATAATCACCAATACCTTACAAAACCCTGAGTATGCGACAGAGGGGGTGAGAAAGGATTGGGGAAGGTGGATGAGCACGCTGAAGATGAATAAGAAGCAGCATGCATGGTCTTTTGAGGAATGGTGGGAGTAGTTGGAAGAAAAAGCGTTGGAAATAGACAGAAACAAAGAAAGAGAGAAGAAGATGAAGAAAGAAAAAGCACACGCAGGAAAAGATGCCAACAAAAGAGAGGAAGGGCAGAGAGGCGTTTGTTTTTCGTTTCACAAAGAGAGTGGATGCAAGTGGGGGGATGAGTGTCGTTTTGCTCATACAGAGGGGTCAGTCACTATGCGTAATGTGCCTGGGGTGTGCTACGTGTTTGAACAGTCAGGCAGCTGTGATAGATCTAAATGTAGGTATAAACACACCACCACTAACAAAAAAGGGGGAGGGAAAGGAACAGGAACGAGAAAGAAGACTTCGAAGAAAGGAGACATGAAATGTTTCAATTGTAACATGGAGGGGCATGTGTTCTCCGCATGTGAGAAGGAATGCAGGATGTGTGGGGGTGAGCACAGACTACATGAATATGCAGAGATGAAGACGGCGAGAGAAGAGCCAGGTGAGAAGGAAGAACCGAGAGAGAAGGAAAAGAGAGCAAAAGGGGAACATGGAAAGTTAGGAAGGGGGAGTGAGTCAGACACTTCTGACACAGATGAAAAAGGGCTCGAATTCACGGGGCCAAGAGGTGTGGCGAAATTTTTCCGAGAGAGAGAGCAGGCATGGTCAAGGAGAAGGCCCACATGGGTAAAGTGAAGGTAGTACAAGAGAGAGTAATCTATCGTCAATTTAAGGGGCGAGTGTCAGGTGAGCAGCAATGTTTTGTATGCACTCATGACATGGAGAGTGAGAATTTGTTGTTGCGAGAGGCAGCTCATGGTCTGTTGAGTTATTCTCTTTGTCTGGCATCCAGGGCGCCCTGTCCTTCACCGGTGGTAGCTGGCTGACATCACCGACCACGATCAGCCTCAGGCCCGCAAAATCCTGTTGTCGCCCAGGAAAGATTTCCTGCAGCCGTTCGTTCAGCCAGAACCAGCCACGCTTGCCCAAAAAGCCGATCTCGTCAATGATAAGCCATTTTTTTTTCGTTCCTTTCCACTCGTCTTGAAACCTTGATAATATTCTTGTACCACCGGGCTCCTGTCTCAGCATTTGAGCATTCTCGAGGTTCGTTGGTAGTTTGACACAGGAATGTAGTGTCCTTGCACCGATGGAGGCGGCCGCCTTCCCAGTCGTGGCTGCGAGCACGTATTTTTGATGTGCGTTTTATAGCATTTGCAAAATGCGGTTGATCAACCAGGATTTCCCAGTGCCCCCACTTCCGGTCACGAACAAACAGAACGGGTCAACCCCCCATCGATACCTTTTGCCCTTTCCTGGATCAGACTCGGTCGCTCGTTGCTGCGCATGCTCCAGTTCAGATATTCTCTCTATCTCTTGCTGCACGTGCTGCAGTGCTATTTGCTGTTCCGCGTTCGCACCGCTCCGGTAATCAGAGGGAAGTTCCCCGCGACTCACAGGTTCTTCATCCTGATCAATGGCCCATCTGTCAATGTTTCCCATTTGGCTCTAGGTCATCAAACATTTCTTGATAGTAGGCTTCATCAAAGTCCCGCTCGAGAGGTGGGCCTGGGTCTTCGACTTCTGCTTCCTCGCCGCCTTCCCAGCCCATGTCGGCATCTGTTAACTTCCTGGGCACTTGACTCAAAGCCCGTTGCGCTTTGCTCTGAAATCTGGAGCGTTTCCTGGTGTAGCCATGGTCGTCGATCTCCCCTTCCTTCATCTTCTCTTCCGCTCCACCGGTGTCCATTTCGTTATTCAAAATCACTATCTGAACCAGACTCCTCTTCTTCCTTGTCACGGGCTTGCCTCTCTGACTGCTGATTGAAATGCGCCCGGGCTTCTGCAACCGCTGTCCTGATCCAGTGCGCCTTGAAGTGTTAATTCTCTGGACGCGCGAGGAGCTCTTGATAACGCACACACAACTCATCGCGGGACGTGTTTTCGTTCCAAGGACACGCACCATGCCAAGGAACCCTGGCGCAAAGCTGCTGATAACAATATTCCGGATGCCGTGCATCTCCTTCCCAACTTTTGAGCTGGGGACAGAGCACAACGGTCGCAAATTTATCATTCGGACGTCGCACCCACCATTTTTTTTCCCGGCAGAACCTGGCATAAAAATCAACCAAGCTGTATCTCCATACTTCTTCGCCTCCTAGATACTGATTTCTCGCCCCATAAAGGTCTATCAGGTCCATCCCAAGGTGTCGATGATTAGGTATAAACCGGTCACTCACGGACCTAACCCTACCTTTCACTTGCGGTTTGCCGGGAGACTTCGTTAAAAGCCAGGCTGCTCACAGCCACTTTAATCCGAAGACATAAACGCAGAACTGAACTGCAAGAGAGCTAACTAATCTAAGTGCGTGACTAGCAGTAACTGACGCTCAATAATATGGTCCGGTGCACAATAGTAAAAATGTAACGTGCACAATTGACTTGGATTACCCATTACTGTTACTCCTCATTATGACTTAGTAAAATGTTACCGCGCATAGAAATCAATCATAATTACGACTCAAATAGAATCTCGATGTTGCCTGTCCAACGCTCCCCCTTAATTCAATGTCAATTGTATTAGTGGATAACTTCGTAAATCGTGTCTGACTGAGTAATTATAACGTCAAATAAAAGCTATACATACGCGACTCAAAACGTAAAGAGTCATAAATTACGAATCCACACGAATCCTCGATTCCTCGCCACGAAAGAATCTCGATCCAATGGGTCGATTAAATTGAAGTAAAAAGACTCGTTTGTAAATGACAAACTCGTACTTGCAAAATGAAAGCAATAATTACGTAAATAGCAAACTTGAAGTTGCTTTTCGCGCGTAAATCACATAAAAACTGATTACTCGATTAGCACTCTGATAACTAATGACAATATGGCGGCGGTCCGTGCCCAACGTGATGATGCAGTCGCAAGTCGTTGCAGTTGTGGTCAAAACTTCATCCATGTTCGACTCCTCCATTTCGTCCAACTTCTGCTATCCCGCTCTTGTCGTCCACGATCGATGGTGACTGATCGTCACGCGCCTCGTCAAACGCTCGAATTTAAGTCCACGGGATCATCTATCTCGCCTCAAACGAACACATATATAGAGACATCGCCTGCAAAGAAAAGACTCACACTCACACAAAAGAACATCATGAGTGAACTCAGCGGAAATTTGCGGATTTTCCGTTAAAAAGGTTTATGGTTTAAGAGTGATAATGAATTTACTAACAAAGTAGTCAAATTGGTCCTTAGGTACATGTTTAGTTAATACATCTGCTATCTGTTTCTTAGTTCCTACTTTTACAAACCTTACTTCTTTATCACGTTGTGCGTGATGCATGAAATGTATTTCAAGTGGTAGATGTTTAGTGCGTGACCCTGACATTCCTCTCTCTGCCGCTAAAATAGTTGTGCGTTGTCCTCAAATAATTCTAATGGGCTTTTCTGTGCTACTCCTGATTCCTCCGCTATATGTCTAACTGCTAACCCTTCACGAATATATTCTACAGCTCTTTTCCCCTGTCGCACAGACACTGTTCTTGTTGCTTCTATCTCTGCCTTAACCTTCCCGGCCCGCGCTTGAAAATCTGGCATATCAGCACAGTCAGCCATTAATTTTTCTTCTCGCGGGTTTTCCGGTTTGATGACTGACTCGGACTTTTGAGCGGGAATTACCTTGTCCTTTTGTCTGGGTATTGCAGAGTCTTTTTGCGAAAGTTGCTGTGCTCTCGCCCCCTTGCTCTCCCTCTCTCTCTTCAATCTTTTCATCATCTCTTCACTTGGGTACTCATTGGTGGGGGTGGGCGGCATGAGGGGTTGTTCCAGATCAACATCTGGGAATTGTGGGTCCTGCTTGTAGTGATAACCACACAGACTAGCATACTGCAACCTCTTGCTCATACTGCCTGCCTTACCTATGCTCCCACTTTCTCCATATTTCACACCACACCGCTTCCCCTTTGAGTTCTTCCCTACACATTGGATTGTGTTTCGTTTGGGATTGGGTGTCTGTTTGGTGGGGGTGCTTGTTTGTGGTGTCTTGTGTTTGTTTGTCTCTTTCGTTTGAAGGAGAGATTGCGGTGTCGGTTTCGGTTTCGTCGGTTTCTCTTTTTTAGAGGGTTGCGAGGAAGTTTCTCGCACGAGACTCTCGTGCTGTGGAGGGGGTCGGTTGGGAGGGGTTGTTGACGAAGGGTTGAGGCGTTGATCATGAGTGAGAGTGGATGGTGAGGGGTTGGATGGGGGAATGCATCCAAGCGAGTAGCGAGTCTGGGAGCTGCTCGACATTCTAACCCCCCCCCCCCCTCACGGACTCTTTCGGGTTGTTCAGTGTCGTTCTCTTTTTGCTCCCCTGTTTCACTATCCTTCCCTTCCGTTTCCTCTCCTCTTTTGGCTGTGTTGCCCTCTTCTTGTTCTTCCTCTGCCTCCATGACAATCAGTTCATAATCCTCCTCCTCTGAACTGTCGTCTTGTTCTGTGTTGTTGTTTTCCCCCTCTCCTCCTTCGTTTTCCTCACCCTTTCACCTCTTATCAGAGTCACCCCTTTATCCTTTTTCTTACGAAACTTACTACCTTTGCTTTGGGTTTCTCTCTTGGGAGGGGCGGTGTTGTGGGGTTTACGGGTGCGACGAGAGCTTTTAGACTTAGCAAGCTTACGGTAAAAGCGTTTAGTGTGTCCAGTCTCGCTGCAGTTATAACAAACTGCAGTGAGCCACCATTCCTGCGGTTCTGTCACTACCCCATCATGCTTGCCCCCGTACTCACCCTTTTGTTTGTACTTACTCTTCCCACTCTTCCTTCCCTCCTCTTCTTCCTCTCCTGCTAGCAATAAAGCTGCTCCTTCTCCATCTGGTTTACCACTACTCTTCCCTTTCTCATACTTCTTCTGTCTGTTGGTTGCCTCCCAAAGCACGTAAACCTCTCTAGCTGCCTCAACTATGTCGTTGTACTTGGGTCGTATGGCTGGTACCATGCGATAGTGATCAGCAAAGTATTTAGCACCATAGGCAGGGTGCGTACTCAGCTTCTCTAGCAATCGGTTTGTTGATTCGTCTTCTTCGAACTTCTCTCCTCTTAGCTTTTCAAGCCACTCTTTCTTCAATAGGTACCTGGTGAGCCAGGCGTCTACGTCTTCGTTCTTTCTAGGAGCTCTCTCTCTCTCTCTCTCTCTCTCTCTCTCTCTCTGAACTTCTTTTCCTCCAAATATCTTGCTGCTCCGGAAATTTGTCCGTATTTTTTCTTGACAATGCCGACTTTATCGAACGGATCTTGAGCATTACGGCTTCTGAGATATGCGACAACCTTATAGTTAGAGAATGCAGTGGTGATGAGTAGCTGAAATAATTTACATCGCTGCAAATATTTTTGCTCCCTCTTGTATGCTCTCTTTCGTCACACTGTGTATGCTTTTCACTGCTCTCGTTTGTGCTAGTCTCGCTCTTCTCTTCGCTTTTTCCTTCCAGGCTACCTTCTGCTCATTATTCTATTTCGCATAATCTTTCGGCTTCTCTAGTGTTTTCTTCTTTGGGTCTTGTCGTCTTGTGCGAGATGGTGTTGATGAGGATGATGCGTCTCCTGACTGTGCTTTGTCTTCTTCCTCACTCTCTTCACTCACATCTGGTGAACCTTCTTCAGTCGGTTCTCTTGGTTCATCTGCCTCCTCTGCTGCTCTCATACAACTTAAATCCCATCCGTATTTCTTCTTAGCAGCTACCTCATCGAGAAATGTGTCTTTAACCATGTCCCCGAGAATTGTACTAATACCGTAAGCATATTCCTCTAGCTGATAGTAAAATCCTTGAAGATGTTCTGTGACCGTCATAGACGGGTGCGTGAGATAAGAACTGTTTCCAGTTCGTGTATTGCTGTGATGAACCACTATCACAACTGCTCATGACAGATGATTAGGTATAAACCGGTCACACACGGACCTTACCCTACCTTTCACTTGCGGTTTGCCGGGAGACTTCGTTAAAAGCCAGGTTGCTCACAGCCACTTTAATCCGAAGACATAAACGCAGAACTGAACTGCAAGAGAGCTAACTAATCTAAAGCAGTAACTTACGCTCAATAATATGGTCCGGTGCACAATAGTAAAAATGTAACGTGCACAATTGACTTGGATTACCCATTACTGTTACTCCTCATTATGACTTAGTAAATGTTACCGCGCATAGAAATCAATCATAATTACGACTCAAATAGTAACTCGATGTTGCCTGTCCAACTGGTGTTCTGCTGGGATATCCATGGAAGATTCAAATTGTGAACTGGCTCCGGTGCTGTCCTCCGTGTCGGATGCATCAGTTGCATTAGGACACTTGCATTTCTTGCCAGACTCTCGCTTTCCAGTGTCTTGGTCATCATGCTCGCTTCGTTGCTCTTCTGCAGTGCATCAGGAACATCTCCTCCCGGCGCTCACTGCAAGTGTATTCATCTACCTCCGACGAGTTCTGTGTGACAGTTCTTCCTGAGCTGCCAACACCACCTGCTTTGCGCCACTCCAGCTTGCACACGC
>WBZZ01003641.1:167500-170467 GCA_019918135.1 Paulinella micropora
GGGCTACAAGTTCTGTCCTTTCCAACCCTCCACTTCCAGGTATGTGAGATTGCTAGATCTAGATAGATAGATAGATAGATAGATAGATAGATAGATAGATAGATAGATAGATAGATAGATAGATAGATAGATACCTTTCCAACCCTCCACTTCCAGGTATGTGAGATTGCTAGATCTAGATAGATAGATAGATAGATAGATAGATAGATAGATAGATAGATAGATAGATAGACAGATAGATAGGTAGACGGATAGGTAGATGGTGTGTATGTGTGTGTGTGAGAGAGAGAGAGAGAGATTATTATGATTATTATTATTATTATTATTATTATTATTATTATTATTATTATTATTATTATTATTATTATTATTATTATTATTGGACACCGTGATAGCCCAGTGGTCAAGTTCTACCATCTGGGCCCTGTCGCCAGTTCGATTCCCGTCGGTGCCACCAGTATTTTCATTGAACATACCGATCCGTCTGGACCAGTATTTTCATTGAACATACCGGCCCGTCTGGAAGTGTTGGAACTGCCCTTGCGGGGGTGTCATTAGAGCTTATCGTCAATTCTTCGTACTCCCCTCACGGGTGAGACGATGGAGGCGCATGTGCAGAAATGCATCAGCCATTGACAGAGAAGCACTATTATTATTATTATTATTATTATTATTATTATTATTATTATTATTATTAGGGAGTACATAGGCCATTGGTCCTTTTCAATGGGCTGATTGGTATAAAGCTCCTAGAGTAATGTTCTATGCAGTCACTTTCTTTATTCCACCGATTGGTGTGGAGACTTTCCTTATGGAATGGAGGACTGGATGCACATGGCCTTTTGGCTCAGCAATTGGCAGGAGATACATTATTATTATTATTATTATTATTATTATTATTATTATTATTATTATTATTGTGGACACCGTGATAGCCCAGTGGTCAAGTTCTACCATCTGGGCCCTGTCGCCAGTTCGATTCCCGTCGGTGCCACCAGTATTTTCATTGAACATACCGGTCTATTTCTGGACCAGTATTTTCATTGAACATACCGGCCCGTCTGGAAGTGTTGGAACTGCCCTTGCGGGGGTGTCATTAGAGCTTATCGTCAATTCTTCGTACTCCCCTCACGGGTGAGACGATGGAGGCGCATGTGCAGAAATGCATCAGCCATTGACAGAGAAGCACTATTATTATTATTATTATTATTATTATTATTATTATTTTGGAGTGTTGACTGTGACATATTTGAGGGAAATCCCGATGAAAAAACCTAGTCACATTTGCTAAACAGAGTTCCAGCCCAATGGCCTCAAGGCGTTAAACTGTGACGCCAACTCACCCGGGGCTCGGCACTCCCGAAGGCGTCCAGCTGGGGACCCTGTAGCGTGAAACGGCGCATCCCCTTCACACACCACCACCTCCCCGTCCTCAATCGCCTCTCCCTCTAACCCCGCCGCTCAACCTCCCCGCGGACTGACCATCCGCCTTACAGCTCGCTTCGCGTAGGTGTCCAAGATCCTCTGGGCTTAACCGTGACTGAAGGGTGGACAAGCAGAGCCAGGAAAGCGAGTGGCCGCATACGTCTTTGACTGTGCGGTCGCCTAGCGTTTCAGGCACGCTGTATTGCCCTTACTTTGGTCCGGCCAGAGGGAACTCTGTCTTGGTCGCCGCCGGACACTGTCCTACAGGCAAAGCGCTCCCAAGAGCGAGAGTCCAGTGACAGGAAAGACAGTGACCGCACCCGACTGTGCTGGTGCGGCCGCTGATCGGTTCAGACACTGGTCCTTCTGTTTCTTGGGGGTTTGCTCGCCGGAGGAGTAATCACAGTGTACGGTTCTCCTGGGTCCTTCCCTCGCCGCTTCCCTTCGAACGGCGGCCTCCTGGGAAGCGACGCGCCTGTCGACACTGCCTTACTGACACAGGACCCGTGACATCAGGGCTTGTCTGAGCCAGAGAAGACAGAGGCCGTCACCCGTGTGTTGGGGGCGGTCGCTGAACGACTCAGGCACACTCTCCCTTCCTGTCCCTGGTATCCAGTCAGTATCAGGCTCTTGTGCAAGGCCCCCTGGTTGGACCGTCCCATCCGAGTCCAAACCAGGTTCCGTGAAGCGCAGTGACTTCTGGCACTGTCCCGCCCACCTCGTGCGTTGGTGATTCCAGGTCTGCAGAGCCAGGGAAGGCAGTGACCGTCACCCGTGTGTGTGGTACGGCCGCTGACCGCTCTCAGGCACCCTCTCCTGGACCCTCCCATCACACCTGCAGGGTTGACCCGTGTGCCCGTCACTCTAGCTGGAGTTGATCACTCTCCCCCGGGATGCGACCAAGCCACCAACGCAAGGCCACCCGGGGCAAGCGATCCACGCGACCCAAGCGATCTGGATCACCGAGGTCTAGCATCCCGGCCAGGGAAGCGAAGGCACAGTCCAGGACTGAAGGCCCTCCGCCACCTCTCCCTGTATGGCCCATGGGCGCCTTCCTTTCGGCGCTGGCAAGTTTGCTCCAGCCGCTGCTGCGATCTTTCCTGAAGACCTCCAATGGGTTCCTGGGGGGACACGACCTGGCAGAGGCAGGACGAGCCCTCAACCGAGCGGCCTCGACTCAACTGCCCTCTAAACCTGTAGCGGCGCAAGGGCTGGCCATTCTCTATCGCCACCTACTGGCTCTGGACCCGTCGTTTCAGAATCCTGCGCTGGAACAAGAAGCTGAAAAGTTGGGATCACAATATCGCATTCAGGTTCCACCGGCTGCGCGACTCCGGCCACGGAAGGATGACCTGACGCATGCCCTACGGATTATCCTCCGCGACCTGTGTAGCAGCCCATCAGCTATGGCTCACTACATTCCGCCTGTAGAGGAGATCTGGCTCCACGCACCTACGGACACAGGGGCCCCTGTCCACCGGCAGCTCCAGCTCCTTTGGAAGCACGAACATGTCTGTGCCACGTGTCGTTGGTACCATGTTT
>WBZZ01003642.1:0-21924 GCA_019918135.1 Paulinella micropora
TCCCCGCGCACCTGCCTCTCAACACACACACTCACACACACTCGAACACACACACACGCCTACTCACACACACACACACGCACACTCGCACACACACACACACACTCGCACACACGTACACTCGCACACACGTACACTCGCACACAAACACACACTCGCACACTCGCACAACACACACGCACACTCGCACACAAACACACACTCGCACACTCGCACACACACACACACACGCACACACGCACACAAACACACACTCGCACACTCGCACAACACACACGCACACTCGCACACTCGCACACTCGAACACACATACACTCGCACACAAACACACACTCGCACACTCGCACACGCACACAACACACACGCACACTCGAACACACACACACACACACACACACTCGCACACACGTAGTACTACACTCGAACACACACACACACACACACACACACTCGCACACACACTCGCACACACACTCGCACACACACTCGCACACACACTCGCACACACAAACCATGACACACATCTAAACAACAGACACACAAACAAAAGACAAAATGTGTACAGAACAACTCTACACACGGTAGACGAACTTCCATAACAAGGACCATGCAACAGTACAGAAATGTGTATAAGAAGCTCCCTGCACACAAAAACACGACCGTATAACCACAGGACACGAATTATGCACAAACAACACACACGCACAAATTGTTGCTTTCACTTTTTCTTTGCCTCCCCTCCCTGTCATCTAAACTACTCAATGGGCTTTTTTGGCATTGAGCTGCTCAATAGGCTTTTTTGGCATTGAGCTGCTCAATGGGCGGCCCCCCATCTCCATTTCGCTCTTCATCTTCTGCCTGTTCTGCTGTCTCACTGCCTTCGCTCTGATTTGGGGGGGGAGGGGATGGGAGGGGTTCAATGCTGTTGCCTTTTTCTTCTTGTCAAGGTTTTTTTTTGTTTCTTTGCTACAACGTTTCCGGCACTTGGGCGACAAAAAGGGGGGGGGGGGGCCGAAACATAGGTTTAAAAAAACCAAACTAAAACACTTGTTTTTTCTTTTTCAACAGCAGCTAAGAAAACCAAAACACGCGACAAAAAAATGTCTGCGCGCCTCTGGTCAAAAAAAGCCCAGGAATTGTTTAGCCTGCAAAACAAACCCGACGGTCTAGACGCAGCGGTCCAGTTCTTTAGGGACCTTCTGCGAAAAAGGGATGGCTTCGTCAAAGAAAAATGAACTACTTAATAAGGAGTGGTGCATGGAATGGGGCGGAGCCACCTTTTGGCAACGATTGTTACGCGAGGGTGATGCCAAAGAAGACAAAAGGCCCACATTGGTTGCTGATGTCAAACAATACAAAGTGCCCGTGTTGTCTGATGTATCAGCACATGCTTTCGACTTGGCAGGCATAGTTTACAGATGTAACAAGGAAGAACAACTTATCAGAATTTCTGGACTTGAACTCTTTCACCAGAAGCTCGGAATCATTACATCCAAAACATCGAAAGAAGTCGCCAGCCGCTTATCTGCGGAGGTACAGAAGCTCCTATGTCCAGATCACTTCTTTGATAAGTGGCAAAAGGCACAAGAAATATCGACCGCACAAGAAATATCGGCCAGCTTTGTCGAGGTAAAGTTCAGCGGTCTGACGCCCACTTCGTTTGTTATGGTCTGGTTCTCTTGGTTCAGGCTGGTGTGCCTGATTTTTTCGAAGCTTTTGTCCACAGCACCATACAGCAACAGCGATACAATCAATTCGGTCCTGTCCAAGCTGCGTGCCAAGAGTGGTCCGGAGAGGAAAAAACTCCCAGAAAGTTTGGCACGAGAGCTCCTGCTTTGTGAGTTGCTAGAAAAGCTGCGGATCTGGCCAGACGAAATACCCTCCCTGCCGGAGAGGAAGTTGGTCAGGATGAGTCCAACGAGGCGGCAGAGGAGAAGGACTACATCGACATGCAGGAATATGAAGAGAAGCTAAATGAACTACTGGCTCCGCTGCAAGACCCGACGCAACCCGCGCGTCGCTATATCGGGGAAAACCTGCCGTGTATCGACCTTGACGTCTGCATTACGGACAAGGAAGATTGTATGAAAGAGGCCATTGACTTCTTTGTGTCTTACTGGCATGATGCAGCTAGCAACGGACGCCTGATTAAGCCCCTGAACGAAAAGCAAGCTCGTTGGTCCCCATCAAAGCTTTTTGAGGAGGAGTACAAAACAGCTCGCAAAAAATTCATGGAGAGGCTCACTCTTTTTCTGAATCCTTACCTGTGCGAGTTGAAGGCGATGGGCAAACGACTTTATGCTGTTTTGACAATGTCTTCAGATGGGACCGAAAGAAAATGGGTCATTGAAAACGAAAACGAGTTTTTACGCAGCGGGAAAACCTTTCCGCTGTCGAACAAGAAACGCTCAGGCGCCTGCAAATGCTGGAAGCGCGCGTGTCCGGGCTGGAGGCGCAGGCCATCGCGCTGCGCGCCGCCGTGCTAGACCCCGCATGCACGACCTCGTGATATTAAAAAAAATTAGTCTGGCCCGTACGTTCTTTCTTCTCATTTTCGGAAACCCCCCTTTTGAACGGCATAACTGAGGAACGCCGGTCGGTGAACAGGAATTATTTCAGTTTTAATTAAAAGATCCAAAAACGACGACTTTCTACTGACTTTCTTTTCCTGAGGCTTCCTTTTTTTTTCCGGTCGCAAGGATTTTTTTCTTTGTGACCCATGGTGATATATAATCTTTCGGCTACGCTCCAGACTTGTTTTTTTTTTTCTTCAGTTTTTGATAGTGCACAGCTGGCCCTGTTTGTCCACGTAGTAAACCTTTAGGATGCCACAGAACAACCGAATAGAAGCAAAAGGGTTCGTGGTCGGGGTCTGACAAGCTGACACAGTGTTTGTGCATCTTTACAAAAAAAAACTTCTTCGCCTTTTTTTTGTAGTGCTCGTCAGCCGCTTGCCTGTGTACTTTGTGTTTTTTACTTGATTCAAACAGACTCGCACGGATTGCCGGGCGAGTGCAAGGGCATAAAATGGCCCTCCTGCATAAACGCGAAAGGTGCAACCGCATGAACCGGAAACGGCAATAACTTCGCGTAATGTTGGGTGTTGTAGTAGCAGTTGCTTGGCACTAACATTAAGGCGATGCGCACGGGTTCGCTGCTTTGCTCGCTCTGCGTCGGATCCACAGGAATATCTTTCGCCATGACATGGAACAGTCCCGTGTGTAAATCTTCGGCGCAACGAGGCTTCGGGTACACCGCGACATAACTCAAAGTAGCGCCCTGAGGGACGTACGGTCGTACCCTCGGCCCAGCGTACGTCATGAACTCTCTTTGGACTCCGTGGGACGGCGAGCGGGAGACGCACTGCAGGCGCTTGAACCCGGTGCCCGCGACAAAAGCAACACGCACAGGTGCGCCGTGCTCCAACAACACAGACGCCACGACCGGCACGGTGCGAGCCCCCGGCAGCGGGACCAGCAATAGACGGAGCATGCAGGCCATGCCCAACGGCACCGAACACAGGGCCGCGACTGTGATCGCTGCCTCTTGCATCCCTGCTGCTGCCCCGTCGTCCCTGACCGCTTTCTTTTTTTGGGGGGGTATTGTCTCTTTCTTTTTTTTCCTTGGCCTGGCGACTTTGCGCTTCTTTTTTCTACCCCCCGACACGTTCGATTCGGCCGTTTACGCGCGAGAGGACCGCAAGAAAGTCACTATGAGGAATTTTTTTTGAAAAGAGGATTTGCTCCCGCCCGCTACTTCTCGATTGTTCTTCTCTCTCTACTTTTTCCGCCCCTCCCAACCCTTGCACACAAAGCTAACGCAAATGCCGAAATGTCCTTCACTGAAAAAAAATTCTTCGGTGGCCGCAAAATGCGGTGAAAGAAAGTTTCGCGCAAATCTGTCGCAAAATGCGGTGAAAGTCGTTTTGTCGCGAAGTTCACCGACTGGCTGGCCCCTCCCCACGACACAATGACTTTTTTACCGTGCCGCCGTCGTTTTCTCTCTCTCTCTTTTAGAGTACCGGCTGCCTGTCTTTCCCCCTCACACCCCACACCCCCCCCCTACCCTCCACCTCCCCCTTCCCTCCCCCTTCCCTCCCTTCAAAAATCCCAAATCCGCATACTCTTTCTCCCCCCCTCCTCCTCTCACCGACCACAATCCGTCCATTTTGCTCTCCAACCCGCACCGTCCAAATTCTCCTCCACCCCCCGCCCCCCGCCCAGAGTCCTTTCCTTCTTGTGCTCCATCTCCCGCTATCTTTGCACCAAGACAAAAAAAAAGAGTGGTCAGAGTTGGGTGTGAGAAGGGGGGGGAGGGGGGAGGGCGCGTTCCTGTTTTTTTTTTTGCTATTTGTATTATTCTAATAAAGAGGATTGTACTAGTAAAAAAAATACAAGGCTTCAACGATTGAACAGGGGGCGGACGGTGCGGGGTAGGAAAAAAAATGGCTGCAAAAGCACCAGACGGAGCAGATGAGGTCATAAAGTTCGCAAAGGACTGTAGGAGGCTGCATGTTCGTGCCACCGCCTGCAAATCCTCCAAGTGCGTCGTTCTTTGCGAAATCAAACAAGACTCTGACGAATTGTACGAACCTTTTGTTAAGATCCTTGATTTTATTTACAACAACTGGACAAAGGTCGTGAAGCTTTACGTCCTGAACTTTGCGCTGGTCGAAAAGGATCCGTACCCGCCTTGGTACACGGCCCTGGCCAACATTTTTAGCTACTTCGATTGTCCGTGCCCCGTCAACACAAAAGATATGTCGTACGTCAATGACTTGACGGCGGTGGCACAAGACCCCGGAAAAGTCCGCGACCTACAAGTACTCGGTATTAATGTACGTGTTTTTCAGGACACTGTGAGCAAAAAAGGCACCGTGTTCGGCCTCGTGAAAGACGTTCTGAAGAATAATGCCAAGGCTCTGCAATCTCTGAATGACGCCCTTTACGAAACTCAAGACTTCAGGCAAAGGATGCTCCCGGACTCAGGAGGTTGTAGCCCACAAATCCGGGCACTGCTGCGCAAGGTCGTCAGAAAGCCGAAAAGCAGCGACGACGACGCCCCGTGGTCCTTGGTTATGCAAACGCTGGTACGAAAGTTACTCGCGCGCTCGACCGGCCCGATCGGCTCGAAAAGCTCTGGGTACGGCTTCGCGAGACTTTTTTTTTTGTAAATGTCTTCGCACCTCCGCTTTTTCGCTCCCCCTTCACGCCGTGTGTGTTTGTGCAGAACAACAAGGAGCCTAGCGCCGCCGGGGCAGCGCAGCCTCCGGGGAAGCCTCAATTCGTGCTACATCCGCGCGCTGATGCAGTGCCTGAGCTGCGTTTTTGCTAAGAGTGTTGTTCGTGAGACAAGAAAGTGCATGCTTCAAGATTGCGTGGCCTGTGCCATTTCGAATTTGAGCGATTATGTCCAGGGCAGCAAGACGGTTATTTCAGAGGACAACGATCTTTTCAAGCGCCTAGAAAAGGCATGTCGGCACCAGCGTAACCCCGATGACCCGGAGCAAGCCTTGCTGTTCATCTGGCAAAAGATGCAAGAGCAATTAAAAGGCAATATCAGAAATCATGCTTCAATGCAGAAATCGGAGAAATTTGGTTTCGTGGTTTCATCTTTTATGAATGTACAGATTGTAAAACACTACTTCCCAAAACAGTTGACAGTTGGCCGGCCCTGACTGGCGAAGACGCGGACTGCGGCCCTCTCAGCGTAACGTACCAAGGAGGAGGACAAGACCTAAAAGAACTTTTCACGCAACTTGTGTCTACGAAACGTATGGCAAGAAAAGACAACCAGAAACCAGTGCGGCACAACGACTATGACGACAAATCGACTTGCACAGGCATAGTAGATGTCGGGGGTGGTATGCTCTGCCCAAGAGACCAAAGCACCGCGAAATACGCGATGGTCTGGTTTAACCCAGGCGAGAAACGCAACAACCCTCCGTTCACGGCGGAGGAATTCACGGTCAGGTACGCTCTCGGCAAAGAGAATGATCCAGCACGTACAGAAGAAATCACGTTTCGGATTCTGGCTTTCCTAGTGCATCATGGCGACTCCACCGGCGGCCATTACACTGCGCTCCGCAGGGAAGCTGGGGGCCGTTGGTGGAACGCTAATGACACCGTAGTTACAAAAGTCGAGAACTTTGCGGAGGTACTGAAATTGGCGACAGGCTGGGGCTCATGGGTGCGGATGGTCATCTTGGAGAAAGTGGAGCCCCCCAAAAAAAAGCCTGTCTCGGCCCCGCATCCCCCTCCCTCTCTCTCTAAAACAATAATTTCAAATTTTTAAAAAAGAAAGGAAATGAGAAGCCTCTCCCTCCCGTCCCCTCCGCCCCTTCCCGCCACGGTTGCTGTCTTTCCTAGGAGGCAACAAAACCAAAAAGAGAGAGAGAGAGAGAGAGAGAGAGAATACATTAAAAAAAATTTTGCTGGCCCAATCCATGCTAGTGCTTTTCCGTGCGTGCCTGGCCTCCTCCAACGGGTCGCACGTGGCAGTCATCAAGGACTACTATCAGAGCCAGCACAACCTGACGCACAACCTCGCGTTGCCGCCGCACCAGCGCGCCACGGCGTTCTCGGTTCAGCCCTTTGTTAGTTTCCCGGACTACCGGTTCGTCCGGCTCGTGGGCGCGCTAACACCGGAGTACGACTGGGAGAAACTACAGTGGCACTACTTCGGACCAAAAATGCGCGCGGCCCAGGAAGTGTCATACCAGGGCTTCACGTTTATCAGGAGCCGCGTGTGGCTGCAGCAACAGAACTGGGAGCGCGCTGTTTTGGGCTTTGAGGTCCAGTGCCGGGGGCCCTCGGCCTGCAGTCTTAACTACACGCCAGTGGTGGTGTGCACCACAGGCTACACCACCCTGAGCAGCTTGGGCCTCAGTGCTCTCATCTTTCTAGCCACCGGGGTGGCGTTGGTGCTGCTGTTTGGCGCCTGTCGTGCCAAGGCTAGGGTTGCGAGGCGGGTCTGTGCTTGGCACTTGCCCGTTATGTGCCTGGGCTCCGTTTCGACCATACTAGCCATTGTGGCAATAACGCTGTGAGCCCAGAACGACGTGGTGTACAAACTGTAGCTTGTCTCTCTCTCTCTCTCTCTCTTTCAAATATCCCTGAAAAGAACATTACGCGAAGTTATTGCCGTTTCCGGTTCATGCGGTTGCACCTTTCGCGTTTATGCAGGAGGGCCATTTTGTGCCCTTGCACTCGCCCGGCAATCCGTGCGAGTCTGTTTGAATCAAGTAAAAAACACAAAGTACACAGGCAAGCGGCTGACGAGCACTACAAAAAAAATTTGCTTAGCATGCTTTTTTTTTGTTCTCTCGGCTCTGCACCGAAAAAAATAAAATCTTTTTTTTTGTTGTTGCATTGAGCGCTTTTTGTTTGGTAAAAAAGGCCGAGAGGGTCGGGCTTTGCGGCGGCTGTTATCCCCAAAACGCAGCTATGCGCACTATAGCCACCACAAACTGTTCCACGTCCTCTACCGTCAGCTTGTTGTTACGCGCCTGTTGCATCAAGTCTTGTAGTTTCATAATCCTGTAGAGTCCTGAACGATCAGCTGGTACGACGAGGCACGACTTCGTAAATTCAGGCAGCCATTCCATTTGGTTGTCCAGCCCGACTGTGCCAAGCCTGTTTAGATAGTGCGCGGCGGTGGTGCATGCCCCGTACACAAACTCGTCTTTCTTGTTGTCTCCGCACGACATAACAATGTCGAACCACCATTGGGCACAACTGCTGAGTGCGTGCGTGCAGAAGCTGGAGGTCGTCGATGCGCTGCTGCTGCGCTGGGTGCGCCAGCGCCTGGCGGACTGCCTGGCCCGCCGGGCCCGGCCGGCCACGGCCCGCGCGGCCGAGTGGGCCGGCTTCGGCGAGGAGCAGCCGCAGCCCGCCTTCAAGCACCAGGCCGAGGCGCTGGCGGCCCTGCTCGAGCGGCCCGAGCGCAACTTGCTCAAGATGGACGCCGGCAGCGGCAAGTCGCGCATCGCGCTGTACTTGGTGCAGAGCCTGCTGGCGCGGGCCGCGGAGCCGCCGCGCTACGTCCTGTGGTCCCTGCCCGTCAGCGCGCTGGACGGGGTGTACCGGGAGATCAAGCGGTTTACGAGCCGGGTACAGCTGTACGACAAGACGAGGCGCGGGCTGCCGGCCGCGGTGCGCTGCCACGAGGCACCCCTGCCCGGCTACGTAGCCCTGGTGCCCGAGGACCGGCTGCGGGAACACTGGCCCGCCCTGCTGCAAGTGGCGCACGAGAGCGTGTTCATCTGTGACGAGTTCCACCGCGCCTCGGCGGTGTCGACGCAGCGGACGTGCTCCGCGCTGGCCGTCGCCGCGCGCGCGCGCTACCTGCTCCTGCTGAGCGGCACCCCGGTCCTGAACAAGTCGCTGTTTGGCCTGCTCAAGTGGCTGCAGCTCGTGTGTCCGTTCCCGGTCGGCCCGCGCAACCTGCTGCTGGCCTTTGCGTGCTGCGTGAACAACCGCTTCGAGACCGGCGTCCACGTGGTGGAGCGGGTCGTGCTGGCGACGCCGCCGGAGGAACAGCCGGCCGAGCGCGGGGTGCCGCTGCCGGAGCTGCTGCGGCGGGCCTACGCGGCCGTGACCCCGGTGCTCGTCCGCGAGATGCTGGCCCTGGTGCGAGCGGAGCCCAGGTGTCCGGTGTACCTGCTGGCGCGCGACCGGGCGCACCAGGCCGAGCTCGTGCCGCTGCTGACGGCGGCCGGCCTGCTGGTGTGCACGCTGTCGGCCCAGGCGCCCCTCACGTTCACCGACAGCCTGGTGGCGAAGGGCGCGTGCCCGGACTATGACGTGGTGGTAGGTTACCTGCGCTTCGCCGAGGGCTTTACCCTGACACGCTGCGGGGCCACCGTCAGCAGCGTGTACCTCAGCAACCAGGCCACCCGCAGCCAACAGCTGGCGCGGGTGAACCGCCTCGGCCAGCGGCGGCAGACGGTGCAAGAGGTCACGGTCGTCAGCGGGGTGCTGGAGCTGATCCACCGCAACTACGAGACAGTACGTTCGTTCCAGGACCTGCTGCGCTGCTTGGGCCCGGTTATCACCGAGCAGGACTTGCCTAGCACGACAGCCCCCGTCGTCGTCGATAGCGCCGAGCCTAGTGTGGTCTGAATAAAAAAAACACGTGTCAGAAAAAGGCACTACTAGCAACGTGGTGTGCTATTCATAACTTGTCGATACCACGGGAGGACTGTCCGGCCAAGAAAGGTGTACGTGTCACGGTAGCTGGTTGTTGGTCTTAACAATTCACCGACGCCACCCGGCAGTCGCTAGCCCCAAAGCAGGTAGGAGTCACGGTAGCGTAGTGTTTAATAACAAAGCGCGCGTACGCACGCGCGGGGGGGGGCCAAAGCCCCTCCCCCCTCTTTCCTGTCTGTTCTTCTGCCTCCTTGCACCTCGCCCCTGCCGTCTGCCTCCCCCCTCCCTGGCTACGCGCAGTGGCGCAGGAAGCGGGCCAGGGGGGCGGGGCCGGCCTCCTGCTGCAGGGACACTAGCAGCAGGACCTTGGTCGCTTCGGGCACCCGCCAGCAGAAGTGGTGCTCGCAGGCAGCCGGGTCGGCGCAGTCCAGGGCCTCACGGGCGCTCTGGAGCAACGCGGCCCAGGCGTCCGGCTCCAGGCTGGCTTGCAGGCGCCGCGCCCTGACCGCTAAGTGCCGAAGGGCCGTGCGGCCGCCGCCAGCGTCGGCCTGCATGAGTGCCAGAGAAAACACACTGGGGGTCCCGACGACGACTTGTGGGGAGGCCACGCGGTCGCCAGCACGGGCCGTGCCCCCCGGGGGCCCGGGGGGGGGGGGGGGGGGCCTGCTCCCGGGTCGCGGGGAGGGTGCAGTGCGCTCCCCCCCCCTGCCGGCCGACCGCAGGCTCTTCGCCCCCTCTCGTCCGGCGCTGTCTGGTAGCGCACCTCCCCCCTAGGGGCGCCGGCGTATGGCTGTGCTGAGCCCTCAGCCTGTACCAGATTTCTCCTTACATTTTATGGAGACTGTGTTACGATGCTTCTGACGACGCACCCTTTTTTAATTTAAGCTTCTGCATCAACCCGAGTCTGCTCTCGCGTCTCCCCGTGAGCAGCTCCGCTAGGGCGCAAGCAGCCCGCGCGCCGCGGCCGGTCCGCCACTAGCCATTACTGCTAGGCTTTACCACATCCGCGGACGTAGCTAGTACACAAGCTCGGCAGGTTGCTCTTCTGGATTCCGCTGCCATACCCATAGACGATGCCGCTACTTTGGAACATGAGGGTGCACGTGCCTGCACCCTGGGGCGACGCGGCTAGGTTCCAGCCAGTGAGATTCTGATCAAAGACGCAGTTGCCGCTAAACATGTCGTAGAAACCTTCTGCTGCAGCGGCGGCCGACACATCCCAGGCGCCCAGGGGCTGGTTGAAGGCGCACGTGTAGTCCTTACAGGCAAAGGCTGAGTACATGTTCGACACCTTGCTAGTGTTCCAGCCATTGATGTTTTGGTTGAAAGCTCGGGCGTCCGCGAAAACGTTGTTCAGGCTTGTGACGGACGAAGTGTTCCACGCGCCCAGCGGCTGGTTGAAGGCAAACGCCTTCCCGAAAGCAAGCGCCATGGTCGTGACTCTGCCCACGTTCCAGGCACCGAGGGGTCGATTGAACGCGCTGGCACTCCAAAACGTGTAAGCCAGGCTGGTGACTCGGCTCGTATCCCAGCTCTCGACGCTACCGTTGAAGGCCGACGCACTCCAGAAGGTGCGTTCGAGGCTGGCGACGCCGCTCGTATTCCAGCCGCCGAGGTCCTGGTTGAACTTATCGCAGAAAGCAAAAAGGCGGTGGAAGCCCTGGGGGTGTGTGGCGGGCGTGAGCCACGACCACTCCCAATCGCGCGCGTCGCCCACGAACTCACTCATTTGGTACAGCAGGTACTCGGGCGCGACGCCCCACAGGGCGCGCGAGCCAGCCGTCGGCGCCAGGTAGCGCAGCGCGCCCCGTGCGTCGGTGCCGGGGAGCGCGAAGAGCGACGTCGTGCTGCCGACGGGGTGGTACAGCTGTACGTCGCCCCACGCCACCACGTCCACGACCTGCGCGCCGGTCACATACCACAGCCCGTCCACGCGGCCGCTCAGGCGCAGCCAGTAGTCGCCGGCGCCCGCGTACGTGTGGTTGCACGTCGCACCGTTAGTGTGGTTACAGGCGCCGGGCGTGGAACCGTCCCCCCAGTCCACGCCGTACGTGCCGCTCTGGCCCGGGCCGGCCGTGGGCGACAGCGCCAGGGTGGCGACTGCGTTAGGGTAGCTCGTGCGCACGAGCGCCAGGAAGAGCGAGCGCGAGCACGCGGCGGGCCAGTGTGCTTGGCCGAGTGCCGTGTACCGCGCCAGCCGCGAGCAGTCGGCCGAGCCCGGCGCGAGCGCGGGCGTCGACCAGCCGGTGAGCGCTTCCCGGAAGTCGCTGCCTAGACCCGCGAACAGTTCGTCGAAGCGCGACAGGCTCGGCAGCGACGTCCAGCCGCCGACCCCCGTCCACGTGAGCGCCGCGCCGCCCGCGAACAGTTCGCTCACGTCCTCGAGCAGGGCGGTGTCCCAGCGCGACAGGTCGAGCTCCGTCAGCGCCGGCAGGCCCGCGAACGCGCGGCTGGCGTTGCGTAGGCTGCGCGTGTTCCAGTCTTGTGTGCCGCGCAGACCCAGCATGCCAGTGGAGTTCTCGAACAGGCCGACCGCCGACTCGGCGCCGGACACGTTGAGCCCATAGCTCAGGTCCGGCACCGGAGTGGCGAGGCCCGCGAAGCTGTAGTCCCAGACGCGCACGAGCCCCGCGTCCGCCAGCGTGGCGAGCGAGGGCACGTACGTCAGGCCCGGCGCCGCGTACAGGTGGTAGCCGCTCGTCTCGTGGAAGCGCAGCTCCCCCCACCGCCGCACGGCGCGCAGCCGCAGGCCGGCGGGCGCCGTGGCGTGCCAGGCCGGCGTCAGCGCCCAGCCGCGCACTGGATACCGTCCGCCGGGGTCCGCCGTCACCGTGTACGTGCCGGCAGCGGCGTACGTGTGCGCGCACGGCGCAACGCCGGCGTCCAGGCACTGCGTGGGGGCCGAGCCGTCCCCCCAGTCGACGGTGAAGGACGTCGGGACGGCCCCGGCCTGGGCCTGGCGGCGGCGGCGCGCCGGCGGGGCGGCGGGCGGCCAGAGCGGCCACACGAACGTGTCCTGCGGGGCCGCCGTTTCAAGCTCGAGCACCGTGGCGCCGCCGGGGCACACGACCGAGGGGCACGCCTCCTCCTGGGTCGGGCACTGCAAGGGGTACGGGCACCCGGCGCCGGCGGCCCGGAGCCACCCGCACAGCAGGAGGAGGGGCCACGGGCGCCACAGCCGGTGGGCGGGGTCAAGGTGCATCTCTTCCTCTTGTGCGGGCGTAGTCTTGCCCAGTGTTGGAGGATATTGGGGCGGCGGCCCGGGCGCCCGCGCCGGGGCCGCGCCGGCCCGGGGAGGGAGAGGGGAAGGAACGGAGAGCGAGCCAGGGGTAGGAGAGGGGACCGGGGTAGGAGAGCGAGCCAGGGGTAGGAGAGCGAGCCAGGGGGTACACCTTTCCCCTCTCCCCGCTCCATCTGGCCCCTCGCAGTGCCTCTCGTCTACTCTCTGGGCTCTGGCGAAGGACCCGAGAAAAAACGCAGTCGAATCATGGCTCTTTAATCAGGACAGGAACCGGGGGAGCCCCTCCCCCGCGCGCTGGCCGCGGCCGGGCTCCCCAGGCGGGACAATCGTGGCTGCTGCCGCCGGCAGGCGCGTCTACTGCTGACAGCAGCTCTGGCGGGCGGCGTCCTCGCCCGCCGGGCTGGCTAGGTCAATGGTCTCGCCGGGGTCGGCGGGACGCGGCCGCCCCAGCTCCCGGTCCACGTAGGGATACAACATGCCTAGCAACTTGCTCTGGGGGTCTTGGCGCGCGCTGGTCCAGAGCGCCCGCTGGCCAAAGGTGGCCAAGACGGCTTCTGCCTGTTGTTGCACCTCGTCGGCGTGGTGGGCATGAATCTTATCTTGCTTGCAGCCCACGAGTACGATTTGGCAGTGCGGGGGCAGTTTGCCCTTGGCCGGCTGCACCCAGTTAGCAAACAACGATTTGAGGGCGCCCGGCTTGCTCATGTCGTAGCACAGCAAAGCCACGTCGGTGTTCTGCCAGTACTGGTTCACCATGGTGTAGTAGCGATCCTGTCCCGCCATGTCCCAACACCACAGCTTGACAGGCCTGCCGTGGCGCACCACATCCAACAAGACAAAGTCCACCCCGAGGGTCGGCGTACACATGCTTTCGGGGGGGGCCAGGTCCCTGGCCAGGCGCTGCAGCAGGCTCGTTTTACCGGTCCCGGAATCGCCCACTACCAGCAGCTTGACGTGCGTATACGCCGGGGGGGCGGTGGCCTGGGCCACGCTACCGCTGCCGTCGCTGCTCATGGCGCACAACCTGGGCTTACCCGCTCGGAATAGTGAGCGGGCGTGCACCGGCGCACACGAGGGAGAAGCTAGGAGCAGGCCCCCCGTGGCTCGCCTTCCCGCGGTGAGGGGCCGGCGGGGGGAAGAGGAAGGCGGGGGGAGGGGGCGCGAGGGGGGGGGGGGTGCCGCGTGGCGGGCGGGAGCCGCGTGGCGGGGGGCGAGGGTGCGTGGCGGGGGGGGGGGGGAGAGGCGGCGGGCCCGCGCGCCAGGTCCTTCTCTCTCCCGCCGGTGGACGCGCCGGCCGGCGCGCGCCAGGCCCCCCCCTTGCACGCGCACGGGCTGGCGTGCGTGTGGGGGGAGGGAGGCGGCGCCCCCCCCCGCCGGCCGCCGGCCGGCGCAGCCCACCGTGCTGTCGCTCCCGTGGCTGTCTCGCTCTCGGGTGGACGCGCCCCCAGGCGCACGCCGAGCCACCCCCGCGGGCTGGCGCGCCTGTGTGTGTACGGGGGGGGGGGAGTGTGCCAGGCCGCCCGTGACCCCGGGCGTGCGCCAGGCAGTGCGAGGGCGAGGTGGTTGGCACGCTTACCCCCACTCACAATTCGTCCTCGCCCACCGCGCTCAACAGACATGCAAGCTATCACACCGACCAACAGCGTCCCGGCGGCGGCCACCGCCCAGCGTCCTCGCGCCGCGGCGGCCACCGCCAAGCGTCCTCGCGCCGCGGCGGCCCACGGGCGCAAACGCCAGCCACCGCGCAAGAACAGGAGGCTCCGCCCCGCGGGCGCCTGGGCCCACGGGTCAGAGCTGCAGGACCTACGCGACGGAGGCGATCCTCGGCCCGGCGGCGCGGGCCCGCCGCTGGTAATATCGTACAAGCCCACGTGGTACGCGTCCGAGGCGGAGGCCGAAGAGCAGGCCCGGCTCGGGGGCCGCGCCGAGGGGTTGTGCGTCACCCGGGCCGACGAGCGGCTGCACAGCGACAGCGACGCCGCCTGGTTCCTGGGCTGGGAAGTCATCAACGGCACGCCCCTCATCTCCCGCGCGGTGCTGGAGGGCAGGCTCCGGGCCGTGCGGTACCACGCCGGCGAGTACCGAGTGGGCCACCGCGCCAGGCTGCTGGAGGGGGTGCTGTACGCCGAAGTCGTGTACCGTGGGCCCGGCAAATACAAGGGCAAGAGCGAGTACGTGCCGGTCCCGCTACTGGACGCCGAGCTACGCCAGGCGCCGAGCGGTTGGAAGGGGCCGCGCCGGCCGCCCAGGCCCGGGATCGGCCAGAGTCGTTCAGCGGGGACCGAGACCCTGGTTTCAAGGAGGCCTGCAACGCCAGCCTGGCTCACCACGCGCGCGAGTTGGTGCGGGTACGGGGGCAGACGTTGCGGGCGCTAGTGCTCGATGCGGCCGAGGGAGCGAGCTGCCGGGCGCTGGGGCAGGTGGCGCAGGAGCTGGGCGTGGCGCTGTCGGCCGACGTCCCCAACTTCTGTCCGCAGACGTGCGACGAGCTCGAGCGGTTGGCTCTGCCAGGCGTCCGCGTCCACCGCCGCTCCCTGGAGGCGCTGCTGCAGTCAGGGCCGCCGGCCGCCGGCTGGGACGTAGCGTACCTGGACTTTTGCAACATGCTGCACGGCAACACACGCGCCATCCGCCGGCTGCTAGCTCACCTGGACCCCAGGCCGGGCTCGTTGCTAGCGCTGACGTTCTTTGGCGGGCGCGGCGCGCTGGAATGGCTGACCGGCCACGCTGGTGAGCTGGAGCTGACGCGCGCGGTCTACAGCACCGAGCTCGGTGCCCTGCTGAGGGGGGCGGGCTGGCGGGCGTCGCTGCTCGACTACCGGCCGTCGGGCACCATGTGTTTCTGGCTGTTCCGCCTGCACGGCCCGCTCGGCGCAGCCGCCGGCCACCCCCGCGGCTGAGCCAGCAGTCCCGCGCACAATGACAAGGAGCAAGCCGGGCCCGCGTTAGGGAGGACTACTCTGATTCAGGATTCAGTCTTTTCAATAAAGACCACCAAGTTGTGCACCCTAGCTCCGGGCCGCTCGGCGCAGCAGCGGCGGCCGGCCCGAATTCTCCGGCCGGCAGCAAAGGGACGGACGGCCCCCCGGTAAAAAAAAGCTTGCGCGAACCCGCAGGCCCGGACAGAGGGGGGGGGCCTTCCCGGAGCCGGGCCCCAGCTTGTGTAGCGTCCTGGCTTTTTTTAATCAGGTTTGCTTACGCCGGTACTCCCATTCTCTCGCTCGCTGGCTAGGCACCACGGAGGAGGAGTGCTGGAAAAACCGCCTGCTGGGTGCTAGTCTCAGCCCCCGCGGCTCTTTCTCCGCCGCCGGCCGCCCCCCCCCCTCGGTGGCGTAGCAGAGAAAGCACACTCTGCCCGCCCTCCCCCCCCCTTCCAGCCCTCTTACCCGCCGCGTTCTACCACACAGTTGTCTGAGTTTACTGCTAGCCTCATTGCGTCGTAGGCTGCTAAGTCCGCCGGATCCAGGCGCAGGTGCCGAGCCTTGATAATTGTCACGCCTTGCATATCCACTAGGCGGAGTCTGACGCGCCGAAAGTTCCGGACTTGTGCTGCTTCGGCGAGGTCGCCGTCTGTGCCTTGGAGGCAGACAGACTTGGCCCTAAACTTCTGCAGCTGCAGAAACAGAGGCTCGTCTCCGTGCGCGTTCGTAGAACGTAGGGTAATCACCACGTGGGGCAGTGGCCCGCTCTGGTAGCCGCCGTGAATAACCATGAGCCCCCTCTTAGCATCCGTGATGGGAGGACTCTCGCCCTCCTCCGGCCCGTCGCGTTGGCAATCCAAAGTCAGTCGAAGCTCTTGGTCAGTGACAGGAAGCGTGGCATCCGGAAAGAGTATAACCTTTTCTAGATGATAAGGTACGGAAATTTCCACGGTCCGCGCCCTCGGGACGGTCAATGGCGTTTCCCAACGTATCTTCAGCTTCTTCATGTTCCACAACCGCAGGCATAGCCTAGAACAGGCGCTCTGTCTAGGGTAGCTGACATCTACCGCCCCCTCTATCAGGCACCCATCGGCCTCGAGACTTTCAGCATAGGGATACTGCTCCAATAATGTCCACAGTACCTCGCCCCAGTCCTCCTCAACGTCCGCACACCCATCCCCCTCTTTTACCCGTATAGACCGTACCTGGAAGCGGCGCGCTGGTTTGAAGGCGCAGACATTCTCGAGCAAAGTTTTATAGTAAATCTCCCATTTATCTCTGTCCCGGGGCCCCGTCGCGTCCGGCTCATGTACCTCCAGCGACACGTCGACGGGAGCAAGCCCGCGTTTGCCTTGTCGTCGCACCCGTGATAACGTGTGCGCTACGTAGCCATCGTCCAGCTTCTGTTTGCCCCACCACGACAGGATCCGCGTGGCGTCAAAAAGACGCTGTGCGTCTAGGCTTTCGACTTCGATGCCCTTGAATTCAGACGCGAGCTCCCTCCACAGCGTTTTTTCGAGCCAGCTTTCTAAAGAGGAGCTGCCGCCCCGGGAGCAGTCCTTTAGAGGTTGACTGACGTGCGCTATCGCAAAGCTGGCGGAGCTAGGGGCCGGGGAACTGTGGCCTGGGGAGCTGTGCCCTTGGGAGCTATGGCAGAGCCGCGTGATCAGGGAGCTGAGCAGCTCGTAGGCGCCCAAGGGAAAGCCCTTGGGATTCCTCCGGCACATTAACAGCTTGACGAATATCCACAGCCGTTTGGCAGCCTGTTCGGCCAAAGGGCCAGCTTCAGCTGTGCCGTTTGCGACAATCCCCACCTGCAGCCTGTCCCGAGCCGAACGCAGCACTTGATCAAGGGGGTCCAGGTGTGGGTAGTCTGCGGAGTCCTCGAGCTTGGCGTCTGGTGGCCGCGCATAGAGGTACAGAGTATTCCTGCGAGGGAGCGGATCAGCAAGGCCCCTTTTGCGCAGGGTATCAGTATCATTTTGGCACAAGGCTTGAGCCTCCCACTGCGTAGCTGGGCAATCAAAGCACAGTGTACAGCGAGCGCCGGGGTCGTGTCGCAGGGGATAATCTGTCGCGGCCTTGAGCCGCTTGGGGGGCCCTTGCTCCGCCATGAACCCACGCGCAACGCTTTGGCCTAGTACTGTCACTCCCGCGCCACGGGAGCAGTGCCGTGGGGAATCGTGGCAGGGGGGAGAGGGGGGCGGAAGGAAGCGGCCGGGCCGGGGGGAGGCTCTCCTCTCCCGCGCCCGGTCACGTGCCCGGGCCGGGGGGGGGGGGGGCAGGCTCTCCTCTCCCGCGCCCGGTCACGTGCCCTGTGCGCCCCCCCACGACGCCGCCCCCTTCCTCGTCCGCTTGACCACGCGCGCGTGCTCACGTGGCCGTGTGTGGGGGGCGCACCCTCCCTGACGGCGCGCGCCGCGTCGCCCCCCCTCCCAGCATGACCACGCGCGCGCGGTCACGCGTCCACGCGTGTGGCGCGCCCTCCCCTCCCTCCGCCCGTGTCTGTCGGCGCGCGCGTCCGCTGCGGCGCACGGCGACGGCGCACGCCGGGGAGCGCGCGCCCCCCTCTCGGCTGCGTACCGCCGTGGCTCTGGCACAAAGGATCTCCCCCCCCCAAGTCCAAGTACCCCAACACCGCTATGCTTAAGAAGGCCACCAACTCCCGCCGCCAGCCCCACCGCTTCCACCCGTACCCCGCGCCAAGCGCCAAGGCACCGGCCGCGACCGCACCGACCGCTGCCGCTAGCCGCTCTGGCGGCACTGGATTCTGCGCCCTCGGCACCGACCTGCTGCGCCACATCTTGGCGTTCGCGGTCCACCTAGCCACGCCGGCTAGGCCGGAGCCCAGGCTGGCCAACCGTCGGGTGGCGGGGACGCTCGCGCTCGTGGACAAGAGCTGGCACCACGCCGTGCAATTCCTCCCGGGCTGCTACCGTGACTCCCTGCTGTACAACTTCGTGTTACTCAAGCGCCTGTTTGCCGCCATGGACGAGCCCAGGTGGTGGGAACCGGCCCGCGTGAGCACCGTGTTTGCTACCGGGCGCGACGACGAGCTGCTGGCCGAGGGCGCCGTGACCGCGTTATTCGCCCCGGCGCAGGTGGCCCGCGTGCCGACGCTGTTCCCGGGCTGGCTCTTGCCGGACGGGCAGCGGCTGCGCCGGGAAGCGCGGCGGTTGTACGTGGCCGAGGGGCGCTTCGAGGAGGCCGACGGCGCAACTACTACCGTGTACGTACACAGCGAGGCCGTCGCCTGGTACCTGGCCAGGCACCGTGACGCGGAAGAACTACTGTTCCTGACGCAACAGCTACTGGCGACCAACGCGCCCTCGTTCCTGTCTGCGCACCACGAGTGGAGATCGCTCAGGGTCCGGTGGCCGTGCGGCACGCTGGGCTCCGCCACCGCGGCCCGGCAGCGGCCGGCTGGCCAGCACGCGCCCCCCAGGCCGCCGCGGGTCCCTAGGCCGCTGCGCGTCCCGCGGAGGCGCTTCCACGCTCCGCTGCAGTGGTGGTCGCCACAGCAGCTCGTTCTGATTGGCCACGTGGTGGTGAGTGCGGTCACGGGCCTCTGCAGCGAGGTAGGTGTTGGCGTGGCGCTGACGCACGCGTTGGGCGACGGTTCGGTGCTGCGGGCCGTCAAGGGCTGCCAGTACTCGCGCCAGGGCGTCGAGCTCGTGAGGCAGGCGGACGGCAGCTACCAGGAAGTGGGCGGAGCTCCCCGCCCCGTGGTGGAGCAAACCGCGTTCGTGTGGGCGCCCGCGTTAGTGCAGTACCTCGAGTGGAACGCGCGGCCCTGGCACCAGCAGCTGATCTGGGACGTGCTCGAGTATGAAGGCCCACGGCTGGCGCCGCTGGCCTTTGCCTTTAGCCAAGAACTCGTGCTGAGTCAGTGGGGGGGCGGGTTTAAGGGCTGGGTAGCCACCGCCCGCAACCCTTTCGAAGGTAGCCACGTGATTGCACTCTGATTACACTGTGAGCCACCAAGTTTTCTATTTCATTAAAAAGGAAAGGCCAAGCCCTCAGACTGTAGCCCGGCAGCCGGAGTTAGGGGCCCCGGAGTTTAAAAAAACGCCCTTTCCAGTACAGCCGGGGGCCGGGTGCGTTCGTAGCGGGAGTCCGTTGCTACCTCCGGTCCAAGCACGTCCGGTACAGCCAGGGGAGGGGGGCCGGTTGCGATAACCTGGTGTGCCATCTTGGGGGAAGGGGACACGTCCGGCTGGTGGCGTGGACCAGCGAAGGGCCAGTCAAAGCCTTGGGTCGGTGTCAGCCTAACGTGGCCTACGGAGAGCGTTCAGCTGGGGTAGAACCTCGGTCGGTCAAAACCTCCTCCAGGGCCCGCCCCTCTCCCCGTGGCAGTGGTGCCTAGGGGAGAAGCAGTGGCCTTCCCCCCGGCTTGCACCCGGGGACCTCGAGGCTCTCAGTGTAGAGAGGTATTGCTCCAAGCAAGCCTCCGGCTCCAGTCCTCCTCCCCGCCCGGCTCCGCCTCGACGTGCTCTGTTACCCGTAGGGACGGTACCCGGCAGTGGCGAGGCAGCGGCGGCGAGGCCGCAGTGGCAAGGCCGCGGCGGCGCCAGGGGGGGGCAGCGCCGCGCGCGCGATAGGCGGCGCACACCTGCACCGGTGCGCGTGCACCTGGCGCCGCGCGTGCACCTGGCGCGCGAGGAGGAGGGGGCGCGTGCCCCTCCCACCCGGCTGCGTCCCGTCGTGGCGCTGGCACAAAAGGTGACGGCACGAAGCCACCAAGTACAACCATGCCTAGACCTACCACACCCCGCCGCCAGCCGCACCGCTTCCACCCGTACGCTGCGCCGACCAGCGTCGGGGCGGTGACCGCCAGCCGTGCCGGCGGCGCTGGGTTCCGCGCCCTCGGCACCGATCTGCTGCGCCACCTCTTGGCGTTTGTCGTACACTTAGCCGCGCCGGCTCGGCCAGAGCCACGGCTGGCCAACCGCCGGGTGGTGGGGACGCTCGCGCTCGTGAGCCAGAGCTGGCACCACGCCGTGCAATTCCTCCCGGGCTGCTACCGTGACTCCCGGCTGTACAACTTCGTGTTGCTCAAGCGCCTGTTCGCCGCCATGGACGAGCCCGTGTGGTGGGAGCAGGGCCGGGTGCGCAGCGTGTTTGCTACCGGGCGTGACGACGAGCTGTTTGCCGAACGCACCCTGACCGCGTTATTCGCCCCGGCGCAGGTGGCCCGCCTGCCCACGCTGTTCCCGGGCTGGCTCTCGCCGGCCGGGCAGCGACTGCGCAAGGAGGCGGGGGGGCTGTACGTGGCCGAAGGGGGCCCCGAGGACGAGTGGGGCGCTATTCACGTGTACGTACACAGCGAGGCCGTCGCGTGGTACTTGGCCCGGCACTGTGACGCACGAGAACTCCTGGTCCTGACACAGAAGCTGCTGGCCGCCCACGCTCCCTCGTTCCTGTCGGCGCACCACGAGTGGAGGTCACTCAGGGTCCGGCTGCCGTGCGGCAGGCTGGGCTTCACCGCCGCGGCCAGGCCACGACCGGCCGGGCAGATCCCGCCACCACTCGGGCCGCTGTGTGGCCCGAGCAGGCGCTTCCGCGCTCCGCGGCAGTGGTGGTCACCCCAGACGCTCGTCCTCCTCGGGAATGGGGTGGTGAGCGCGGTCACGGGCCTCGGCAGCGAAGTAGAGGTGGGCGCTGCGTTGAGCCACGCGTTGGGCGACGGCTCGGTGCTGCGGGCCGTCAAGGGCTGCCAGTACTCGCGCCAGGGCGTCGAGCTCGCGAGGCAGGCGGACGGCAGCTACCTGGAAGTGGAGGGGGTCCCCCGCCCCGTGGCGGAGCAAGCCTCGTTCGTGTGGGCGCCCGCGTTGGTGCGGTACCTCGAGTGGAACGCGCGGCCCTTCCACCAGCAGCTGATCTGGCCAGTGCTCGAGTATGAAGGGCCTCGACTGGCGCCGTTGGCTTTTGCCTTTAGCGAAGAACTCGTGCAGACCCAGTGGGGAGGCCGGTTTCAGGGCTGGGTAGCCACCGCCCGCAACCCGTTCGAAGGTAGCCACGTGATTGCGCTCTGAAACGGGCTGCCGGCCCGTTTCCGGCCACAAACGGGCCAGCCAAACGGGCTGTCGGCCCGTTTCGGTCCGGCAGCCTGTCGGCAAGACCAGCCCGCCAAAAAACGTGCTGCCGGCCCGTTTCCGGCCAAAAACGGGCCAGCCAAACGGGCTGCCGGCCCGTTTCGGTCGGCAGCCTGTCGGCAAGACCAGCCCGCCCAAAACGGGCTGCCGTCCCGTCTTGGGTTGAAAACGGGCTGCCGGCCCGTTTCCTGCCAAAAACGGGCCAGCCAAACGGGCTGCCGGCCCGTTTCGGTCCGGCAGCCTGTCGGCAAGACCAGCCCGCCCAAAACGGGCTGCCGGCCCGTTTCGGGTTGAAAACGGGCTGCCGGCCCGTTTCGGGGTAAAAACGGGGCCGACAAGTTCTGCTAGTCTGTCTCAGTAAAAGAAAGAAAGGCCAACCCCCCAGACTGTAGCCCGGCAGCCGGAGTGAGGAGCACCGGAGTTTTAAAAAACGCCCTGTCCGTTGCAGCCGGGTGCCGTCGTAGCGAGAGCCTCCTCGGACCGGAGTCATCCACCACGTCCGGCACGGCCGGGGGCCG